>APFE031037913.1:45679-166027 GCA_000404065.3 Pinus taeda
GTTATTGTTCGAAATCTTTTTAGATCGCATAATAGAAGATATACACCCCGGGTTAGTGTAGATTAGATGTGTTGTTTCTCACTAGATTACAATAGCATAGAGTAAAGTTAAAGAATCTGAATTAGATTAGCTTTAAAATACTCTTAAATCAGCATAGTTCAACTCTACACACACACACACACCCAAGATCGGGAAACTGGTCCCATTATCCCCAGTCGGACCCACTATACCAAAAGGATAAGGAGCTGCCAACCAAGGTCCGGACCGGGTGGGTATCCCCCTTGTTGTCGACCCAATTTTCGGGGCCTCAACAGATAGCTAACAAATCTTTTGATGCACTTAAACACGCGTTGACCCATGCACCGTTATTGCATCCTCCCAACTACAACCAAGACTACTTTTTGTACCTCGATGCTTCTCATTCCACCATTGGGATGGTTTTCATTCAGGAAGATGAATTCAACAATGAACATGTGATTTACTATCTTAGTCGAACTCTGAATCTAACTGAGCTTAAATATTTGCATGTGGAGAAATTGGCCTTGGCAGCTGTTCAAGCTATCCAAAGATTTCGTCACTACATCTTATTACGCAAAACCACGGTAATTTTTGACTGTAACCCTATGACATATATTTTGAATAAACAATTTCTAGGGGGCAAGTATTCCAAATGGATAGTTATCCTACAGGAATTTGACTTGGAATTTGAAAAATTCAAGACAAAGAAATCTTTGGTTTTTGCAAAACTGATGTGTGATTTCCCGCGTACTGATATTGAAACTGTGGCGGAAGAACCTATTGCAGATGAATCCTTGTTTCTTATCAGTACTCTTGAACCATGGTATGGAGATATAATTTTCTATCTCCAAACCCAATCTTTTCGGCCTGAAATCTCACGATCTCAGCGAAGGAAAATACATTTCCAATCCCAACAGTACAATATTATTGGAGATACACTCTATCGTCGTGGAGTGGATTCTGTTTTCCAACGTTGTCTAATTCATGAAGAAGCTGAAAAGGTTTTAAATGACTGCCACTCTAGAGCATGTGGCGGTCATATGTCTGGGTATGCCACAACCCAAAAGATATTTTGCGTTGGTTATTTCTGGCCATCCTTATTTAAAGATTGTATCAATGCAGTCTGGAAATGCCACAATTTCCAAATTTTTGATCGAAAGATGCGTGCTCCACCTGCTCCTCTCCACCCTATAATTGTCATCGATCCTTTCGCAAAGTGGGGTATCGACTTTATTACATGTAACCCTCACTCGGTCGGGGGGCATGCGTATATCATCCTTGCGGTAGATTATTTTACCAAGTGGGCCGAGGCGATGCCTACATTTTCGACAAACGGAAAAATTGCTGCTATTTTCATTTTCAATCATATCATTGCTAGGTTTGGTGTTCCTCAAGCGATTATCACTGATCATGGGAGCCATTTCCGAAACATCATGATGACTTAGCTAGCAGATCAACTTGCCCTGCGTCACGATAACTCTACTCCATATTACCCACAGGCTAATGGTCTAGTTGAGGCAATCAACAAAGTTCTAGTCACCATGATTCGATGAATCATTGGTATTCATCAGTCGAATTGGCATAACATGTTATTTTCAGCACTTTGGGCGTACCGA
Source organism: Pinus taeda (assembly GCA_000404065.3). NCBI lineage: Eukaryota > Viridiplantae > Streptophyta > Pinopsida > Pinales > Pinaceae > Pinus > Pinus taeda. Next base: position 47,314 of record APFE031037913.1, read on the forward strand.
ACCTCAGTCAAAACATCAACTGGTTTCACTCCTTTTCAACTAGTTTATGGGTTGGAAGCAGTGTTACCCATTGAATGCGAAATTCCGTCATTGCAAATAGCCATAGAATTACTCACAGCCACTTCCGAAGAGGAAAAACGTTTGTTGTACTTAGCTCAACTAGATGAGAATCGACGTGATGTTGCATTAGCAATTGAGATTCATGCAAAACGGATAAAAGCTCAGTACAGACGAAATGTTACACCTCGTAATTTTTCAGAAGGAGACCTAGTTTTATTATACGATCAAGCAAATGATAAGCTAGGGGCTGGAAAATTCGTACCCATGTGGCATGGTCTTTTTGTCGTTAAGTGAAAGCTGGCAAAAGGGGCCTATGAATTAGTAGATTTTGACGGTGTCTCTTTAGGTAGACTCAGAAATGGGCTTTATCTAAAAATATATTATGCTTAAAGTGTGGTGTGGAGATTTTTGTTAGAATTGTTTTTTTTTAGTTGGTGTGTTGTAGATTAGAAAGTGTGTCTAGTTTAGAGAGTGTTTTTATCATTATTCATGCTTATCTTGATTTTACTCTTGATATTGCAGATGTTGACATCTTCTCAAATATACATTGGTTTTACTGATGGTGCTTGTCGTAGTACACGAAATATTTCTTCCGCAGCTTGGGTTATATATTCACCCTCTAACGAGTTAGTATCTATGTTTGGGGTAAGCCTTGGTCAAACAACAAATAACATTGAAGAGTATAGTGTAGTGATTGAGTTATTATCTGAATCCATCTCATTTTGGATTTGGAGTTTGATTGTTAGATTAGATTCTGAACTCGTTGTATTACAGCATAATAGGGTTTATGCCATTAGAAATCCAGTGTTATTAAGATTATTTTTTAGAGTTCTTCTCTTGGAACGTGAATTTGGCTTCATTGAATATCAACATATTCCAAGATATTTAAACACATTAGCAGATGCAATTTCTTCTCGAATGTTAAATAGGCATTTGCAATAATCAAGACAATAAATTTAAAAACATTCCATAAATACGTTATACAAGATAGCCAGTAATAGTGATATATCATAGCATAGAAGTGTGTCAAATATACATCGTCTTCAATCATAGGTTGAAAAACACCTTATGATCGATAAAAATGATAGTACAAAAGATATGAAATGTCATATGAGTCTACAAAGGCGATCATCCTATCCCTAATGATGATCACAATAAGAAACCACTGCTCAGGCCCACCTACAAAGGAACCTCTTAAAAGGTCTTAGGACCCCAATCACATAGCGCTGTAACCTAAGTGGAATATCATCTATAATAGTCTCTGGGATATCTACTGCCAAACGCTCTAAATGATGCTCCAATTTGGTCAGGGTCTCTGCTAATTGGTCCTATGGGGCCAGTGCCGTGGCAGCGAGGTGTCTTCTCTCATAGGGCTAGAGAGCGACTGGTCGTCGTGGACCCACATCTGCATTTAAAACTTTTTACTGTCAGTTTTGGACGATTTAAAAACAAAACAAAAAAAAGTTAAAAGTTTAGAAAATATTGAAAATAATTTTACCTGAATCATCCCATTACTCTCCTGGTGGAAGAGCCATGTCTGGATCACCACGATAATCCATCCCAGCATATGGAAAGTCCTGAATCACGAAAATTTGGTTCCCCAACCAACGAAAATACTCAGGTGGAAATCGAACAACCTCTGTACCCTCCTCAGGATGACGGGCCATCACTGCAACCCAGCGCATAATCCTAGGCTCTCGAGGAAGTCCAGCCTCAACGGAAAGCTGTTGTGGGACCAACATAGGGACCCTCTCTAGGCCAAATCTCACAACCAAGAAACCATATCCAAAGTTTTTTAGTTGTCTATTCTTTGCTCTAGTCAGTTGACCTTTTATATTCGCTAACACAGCTTCGCACCAATTGAAGATGGTGCCTCGGTAACAGTCTACTATCATTCGCATTTGGGATCTGGTAGCTACATGCAATGCTACGTCTCGCATAGTTTGTTGACAGTAAATGCGATCACTTTAAGTTCAGGATGGGAGATAGTCTTAATATCTATCCATTTGTCCTCAATTTGGTTATTACAAAACTCTAGTCGGAGACTAGCGACAGACTAGCCACCTGGCCTAGTCACGAATAGAGATAATCCTTCACCTCTTTTGGGAAAACCAGTCAAAAAATAAATTTCCTCTAACTCGATTTCGAGCTGGTGGCCACCAATTATGAAACACTGGTCCTACGTGCTCCCCCTATCTACCAACCATCGCAGAAAGTCTACCTGAGCCCTCATGCCGAGTATGGCCTAGAATTTAAATAGTCCGCATGATTTTAATGTCTGTATTGTAGGTGGATGAATTAGTGCAGCTAGATCCACATACTCGTGTTCCCGTTCCCGCCAAATGAGCATTTTGTTTATCTACGTTGCAAAAAAGGTGGATTAGAACATTTTAATTTCAAATTTTTTGGGCGAAAATGGAAAAAATTCATGTTTTAAAATGAATTTCGCGGGGTCCGCACCCGCTAGTTAGGGATAGTGCGTAGGTCTGCACTCGTTCTTAAGAGCAGGTGCGAGACCTCGACTTTTTCCTTTGTACAAAAAAGTCGGGGTCCGCAGGGGCCACATGTTGCACCTGCGAACCCCCACGAGCAATTTTTTAACCAAATTTTTCCTTAAAAAATCAATGTTAAAGCCCTAAGTGAAAATTAAATGGTTTAAATGCAAGATAGGGATGATGTGGATTACCTGGAGCTGACGGTTTTCGATTCCAATGGTCGGATTTTCCGCAATCTTCACAGGAAGTTTCTTACCAAAAACTCTTACTTTTCACTCTAAAGTCAAACGGTAAAAATGAATTTACAAAAGCCCTTTTTATAAGCTTTTTTGAATAAATGAATTTTTAATTTGTTTGTTTTTCACTTTAAAAATGTAACTTTTGATGCATTTTTATTTTTTTTAAACAGGTATGAGTAATGTTTTGAGTTTTTGTGCAGAATATTGGATTTTTAGGAAGAATTGATCATTTTCAACAAAGAGTATACGTTTTCACTTTTTCGGACTCCTCCAAAATTTACAAAAAAGCGAAACATAGGAGTCCTCTTTAAGCTCTTTTCTGACTCGTAAAATATGAAAAGATTGCCGAATTTTTCTTTTTAAACTCGTTAAAACAAAATTAAAAAGATGGTCCACTTACAACTCTTTTCTGACCATATAAATATGAAAAGATTGCCGGACTTTTGTCGTTTCAAGTTCGATATTGGTAATAAAACGACATGTCTTTGATCATTTTGTTACTTTTTCAAATCACGGCCACTAATTATAAAAAATACTCCTTGATCGTAATGATCAAGCAGTTCTTTCAAGTATCATTTTATACTTTTTTGAGCTTGGGGGACACAAATTTACGAAAAAGAACAACCATGGAGTTTTCTTAAGTTTTTCTTCTGACTCCCTAAAATTGAAAAACACCAAGTTCCTCCTATATTGGACTCGTTCAAATTCAATAGTAAAGGACCTGTTCAATTTTAAACAGGAACATACCACTCCTTCTTAGGGTTCGAATTTTAAACTAAGTTGGACTCATCTGAAGGATGAGCTTATAATCAAGCAAATGTTATCCTCCTCAAGCTTGTAAAAAATAAAGAGGTCAAAAATAAAGGCAAATACATGTAAAAATACATCATTATGCCTCCAAAATCCTAGGAGTGACTTGAATTTAACTGCTCAAAACAAAAACAATCACAAAACTACCAACTTCGTTTCATCCTCTTGAAACTGTTGACTGTAAACATGACCTACTTTTGAAAGGTACATTGTTGTCTCAAACTTTGTGTCGAACAATTAATAGAAAATATGAGATTACAAAAACCCTAAAATCCACTATTCAAATACAAAAACAAACTGTATTGTTGCGATCCTTGCAAATTTCGAACAAAATGAGTATAAACTTGGCTATATTTTGACACTGTCAATTCTAGGCCCTCAAAGAATCTTTTAAACTCCTCACAAAATGTTTTGTGAATATTTCCATGGATGATTCCTCCTCTGGAATTATGCTATCAAATTTTTGTCACATGCAGGGTTTTGATTCTGTATTGGTTCCCATCAGATCCTGGTTATGAGGGTTTGCATTCCATGTCGGTTTCGTTGAATAAAACATAACAAATTTAATACTAATTCACTGAGATGCATATATATGTTTTGCCCGATTGGAAGATTGGCAAGTGGAGTATTTTTAAATCAATTGAGTCGCGGGGTCACGGGTTCAAAACCCATTATTGTTCCATTTTAATACATAAAACCGTTGTTTGTAACACTAATAAATTAACAATTAGTCTGTCGATAACAATATCTAAATGATTATAATAATATATATGTTGTTTATAAAAGTTTCATGTTAATTAGCACGATAGGCCTTCTTATGCATCAACAATCCTCAACACTTTTACCCTACTCCATTTGCATTAACAATCCTCAACACTTTTACCCTACTCCACTTGATCAGGTGAGACACTTTCAACCATTGATTTGAAGTGTGACTCCTTTTTCTAAATATTGGTTGAGTTTCCTTATTGATATGGCAATATATTTTTACTGCTTTTTCCTAGGATTGAAAAAAAAAAGCTCAAAAAAACAAAGATTTTAAACACAAGAAGCAAAAGCTAATAAGCTTGTCGTTATAAGAAAGCTATGATTTTAAGCAGAAGAAAGTGCACATTGAGAGAAAATCGAAGAAGGATTGTTTTGAGAGGAAAGATTCTGAAAATAGTAGACTCTAGTAATGTCATTACAATAGCATGTGCATAGCTCATACAACCCCTAGAATTTCTTGTATGGGTTCAATGCATTCTTAAAGGCCTTAGCATGTATGCATCTGTGTCTTTAGATGTTCATCAATTTATTGTAATGGCGTTGGCAACTGGTTCTTCGTCCATTCCATGCATCGGTATTTATTTGGCCAAGCGATACAATAGGTGGTTGTTGTTCGAGGTTCTTCAAGACTGCCAAACAACACTATAAAACTATTTCCCTGGACTTCCTGTGGTTAATGATCAACCAGATCACTGGGTGGAGAAGTTCAATGGTTGATGATCACTTCTCTTTTTGCCTTGATTTCTTTGGAAATGGTTCAGCGATTTTAATCTCTTCATGCTTCTGTCACTTGCTTTAACCTTTTTGGCCCCACTCATGGAAAACGTGTTTTTCACGCTTAAAAGCCTCTTGAAGAATGAGGAAAGAAATTATTTGAAAGAGGATTGATTTGATCCGTAATGCATCATTTTTCTTCGTTTTCAAGCCGCGATAGCTCAGGCGGAGCCCTTCGGCATTCCTGGAGGCCCTAAATTTGAGCGGATTGCGGAAGAATTCGCTTGATTTACCCATTTTGGATTACTATGTTCTTGGTTCTTGGTTTGGTGCTTATCTATGCAGGTATGTGATTTTCTGGTCACTTGATTTCGGTTCACGCGAAATATTCTGCATTGTATGCTTCGCTTTTGTTTATTTTGGGGACATCTATGAAATTATCGTCATTCTCATACTTTCTAACAACCTTCTGACTGGATTTTTCCTGTCTTTTCTCCTCATGAGAATCCTTAAAGGAAACTCAATAATCTTTAGAGGAAAACTCAATAATATTTCACCATCTATTGCTCTATGCTTTTGAATTTCTGAAAATTTAGTTTGATTCGTTTTCTAGATTCACGATCCGTTGAAAGCTTAAGCTGATGCGTGTTTTTCCTCTGTAATACGAAATTGTTGATATCTTCCCTGCATTTGGCTTTTGACTGTTTAAATATATGAATGTCATATTTTCTTTCTATTGAAAACTTTCCAGCGGGGTTTACGCGGGCATCGATGCTTCCTAAAATTTATTACAAGGATTTAACGTGTTTCCATGTTAAGCCTATGTTGGATAGAGAGAAAGTTGTTTCATCTGAGTTTCCAAGGATTGAAAACATTCCAAGTCCTTGTTGAAGTCTTTAATGTAGCTATGTGGAATTTTGCAATTTAGTGTTATCTTTAAGATCCCAAAATTCCATAGTAGGTCATATGTATATTTGAGTTTTGGCATTATCTTTAAGATCTCAGAGTTCCATAGCTGGTCATATTTCAAGAACATTTACGTTTTCTTTATAAATGACTCTGCAATGCTTTCAATATCTTTTGTTGTGCGATCTATTGCATCTTTTACCACCTGAAATAATCCACAAGATTTTCATGCGACTTGTCGAGTTTTTACAAGTCCTATATATAATTTCCCGCCTGCATAGCATCGTCCTTACTGATCTTAACCTAGAAGATAAATATCAGCTTCGTATGTAGTAAGGTCTTAGACAATTATTTTTAATTGCTATGCGATTTCTTCTTTTTTAGTGTGTTTTACTATTGTTTTAAAGGTATTGATCATGAAGTTTGGGGAGAGGTTTTCCGAGTATCTACACGGAGAGGACAAGCATTTTCTAGACAAATGTACAAACGTCGAATACAAACGGTTGAAAAAGGTTCTGAAAAAGTGTCGGGTTGGATACTTGCATGACGGGACCACCTCTGACTCTGAAGGACGGCTCTCCAGTTCACAAACGACAGAAAACGAAGACATGATATGCGAGGAAACAGCCAAAAGTATTTCCAAGTCATCTGATCCATCCAACCATACATGTTCTCCGAAAACTTCTCCATGTGTTTAATTCTTATTGTTACCTTCCTCTTTTAGTTTGTTATGCAATATCAAATAGCCAGAAACTTACCGAATTGGCTCGTTGATTCGCTTTAAACGTGTCTAACTTTGCTTTTTCCGACACGCCTTGCAATTTGTGACAAAATTTCCTTTTAGGAGCTTACAAAAGAAGTATCGGCTATAGTGGGTTGCCTCAGTTCTCGTGTGAGACGTTTGTTACATCTACATCTTTCATCTGGTTTTCAAAGGTATCTGTGGCGTATTAAACATTTCTTTGCTGATGATCATGAGGCAATGATTCGAGAAGGCCAGCACTTAGTTAGCTATGTGGCCATGAATGCCATTGCGATTCGAAAGATTCTGAAAACGTATGACAAAGTAAGTTCAGGGGAAACTACGTCGTTCATACGCATGTTTGTTTTTTATTTCATTCAATTTTTTTTATATGTTTAGGTCGATAGGGCTTTTTATTAATAAACAGTTGTCTACACTTTTACTCTGCTCCATTTGATCAGGTGAGACACTTTCAACAGTTGATTTGAAGTGTGACTGTTTTTTCCAAATATCAGTTGAGTTGCCTTATTTTCACTTAGGAGTTCTGCTGTCTCCGTGACATGACAAGGTATTATTACTGCTTTTTCTCATTCTTTTATGTCACTCTTGGCCTTAGAGTTAATCGTTTCTTTAGTCTGCCAGTTGTTGTTGCTGTTTCTTCCCTGGATTTTGAAGAGCACTGTTTTCCTTCTCTAACTTTTAACAAGCACTGATTAATATTAAATTATAATCTGCATACACCAATTAAAAGTGATTAATATTAAATTATATATCGCATACACCAGTTAAAAGTACCTACTGCTAACTGTTTAGCTATATTTCCGTAGACTTAATCTCCAAACCCCAAAGCCGTGGTGGATCTTGAAGTAATAACTCTTTCTCTTTCTGATGCCGTGCCGACGTAACAATCCCTCAAGCATTCTAAAACACAGAAATGTTCCTGAGAAGTCTCTCCAGGTAACTTTGAGCTTCTTGAGTGTAGCTTTGAAATATTTACTTAAGCATTCTATTGCAAATTAACTTCTAAGCTTCCTTTCATTTGTTTAGAAGCTTCCATCACCAATATACTCTAATTTTCACACGTTTGAGTCTTTATTAATACAATTAATACTTCGACAGGTTTACGCAGTCATGAAAACAGAGCTAATTCATGACAATTATGGGGATAATTCTAGCATTTAGCACACACATACGTGGGTGATGCCATTGGTATAATATTTTCCACTTGAACTCCGTATGGTTGAAAAGGTTTAATGATGTTAACACAGACTATGCTTAGTAAAATAGGTTTCTCAACCCTATTTTCTACATATGTTCTTATATTTACATATATATTTGATCAATGGTTTTGTTCTCGATATGCCTTCTGTCGTTCTCCTTTACTTTATTATTGATAATATTGCCTATTGGTGTTCTACTCATTTGTCCGATAGAACTTAATTTTGTGAAGAATATTCTCAACATTTCTAGAATTACAATTTTATTTTTTTACATTAATTTTAATTATATATATATATTATATATATATATATATATATATATAAAATTAATTTTGTAAAGAATATTCTCAATATTTCTATAATTATAATTTTTTGGCATTACTTTGATATATATATATCAAAATTTTCAAGAATTTATTATATTTCATTAGCTGATCTGAATAGTGTCCGATGTGTTGTTCCTCCTTTCAAGCATGCGTGTTCATGTTTAGATGGTCGAGGGTGAGATCACAATTAGGAAGGCATCCATGGGGAAGAAGTGCTTCTTTTATTCTTGCTACATGTAATGTTAGCAACGATTTGGTATTTTCTTATTTTTGTTTTTGTCTTCCGGCCTCCTAATTTGGCATTGACCATGGTTTTTTAACTTCTCTATAGACATGGTCTTCTGAATGGCTATGGTCATTTAATTTCCAACTTCTAAGTTCTCCCTTTGACATTTAAGGTTTGTAATGTCATATTTAGCATGGTTTCGAATATTATATTTTGACTTTCTAATAGCAATATACAATTATGGTTTTCAATGTAGTATCATTTAATGTAGTATCATTCTATATATGTATATTATTCTTTATAAAATATAATAATAATATCATGGTTTCTAATGGAATTAACTTTTTAATAGCAATATATCAACATGTTTTCTAATATTATGTTTTGACTTTCTAAATGCAATATACAATTATGGTTTTCAATGAAATATATTAGTAGGGGATAGTCATGGTGGTTATTGCCTTGGTCACTAGCAAACTTCGTATATGCTTGGCCATCTATAGAGGTTTCTTGATATTGGGTAATTAACTTAACCTCTTGATTTTGGGTAATTAACTTACTCTAAAATGAAATAAGACATTCAATGTGTTCCTTGTAATATAGGTATAAACAAAACATCTAAAGAAAAGTAATTGCACAATGATCCAGTCCAAGAAAAAAAGGTTTTCCACAAACCAATTCACTCTTCTAGAAAAATTCAACAATTCAAATTTAATAATTTTATCGGCCTCTCTTTGTACCTTTTAGGACAATTGCTAGTTTTTAAACATTGGTTGGGTTGTTTAATAACCCATTGAAATTTTTGTACCCGTTGTTGTTTAATTTTGGTGGAATAACCTTATATACCTATAACCTATAGTTTTAACAAAATGATTTCTTATCATCATATGTTATGGTAAGCATTGGTTATAACTATTCATTGTATGGTGGATGATTATATGAATAAGCATATTTTTTTATACTTATAACATATAGTTATAACAAAATGATTTGTTATCATCATATGTTATGGTAAGCATTGGTTATAACTATTCATTGTACGGTGGATGATTATATGAATAACCATAACCATATCTTTTTATAGTAAGCATTGGTTATAGCTATTCATTGTACGGTGGATGATTATATGAATAACCATAACCATATCTTTTTATATGGTATTTTTTTATGTTTTTTTTTTGTTTTATTTGGGGTATTTTAATATTTTTTATTGTTTTATATGGTTTTTATAACCATATTATAGAAATTAACCATCCCCATGACTTAGTGACAGTTTCCAAGGTTGTTTGGGTTTTATTGGCCACTATATTTATGTCACGTCAAATGTGGGTCTTATCTAGCTTGTTCATTGGGATGTCATGTGGCACACTATGGGCCCCTTTTTTTGCCTATCTTGTCAAACTTCAAACTGTGATAAGTTAGTCATGCATACTCGGATTTGAGTGTCATCTGTGCCATTAAAATCATAATGTCTAACACTACAACTTGGTGCCAATATTGATGAGATTCGAGAAATTTGAAACTTGAGCCTTTAGGGATCCTCTTGGATCATTCCTCCCCACTAAAGGTGATTCGAAATTGATCAAGGATCTAGAAAAAGCTTAAAATTCAAAGTTACTGGATTTGAGAGTAAGCAACGTCATTGTGTAGAGCTCGTAGAAACGATTCCAACACAACTTGAACAAAATGCATTTGGCCTCCAAATGAATGAGACACTGCTTGTGTAAGTTTGTAATGAAACAGTGTTTTATTGCTCGACACATGACAAAAGTACAGGTTCAGCTCAATAGTAGATCTCCAACTTCGTTACAATAGTAATATCTTCAGTTTGATTAAATTTGAAATAATAAATTGAATGGATTAAAAAAGTGATTTCTCATTATATATATGGTGATGGCATGTATATATTAAAATGTCATATTTAAAAACAAAAATCATATATTAAAAATTCACACATAACATATATATTTCCAAATGGTTAAACGTTGTTAAAGTTTACATAAGGGTGAATACATCACTATATGGTAGTTGATTAATATTAAAGTGTTAAAACCATGGGAACGGAATATTACAAACCATGTTAACATTATTAAAGTTTCATAATGCATATGTTAAATGGTGCGGAACGCATATTACAAAATGGTGAAACACACATTACACATGGTTGAAGAACCATATAATATGCATATTAATGCAGCAAAGGTATTAAACGGAGTTTATGATATAGCATGGTGCGGAGTACTTGTCAACGAAACCACTGCCGAATTATCACATGCAAACGGTTACGTTTTATGCCACCGCTCCACCGAGAACACAAAGGGATATGTTCACATGCCATGGGTTCGAATGTACCACCGTCGTAGAAGTTGTAACGATTTATGCCATGGTCGATAGTTTATGCTGCCATCATATTTATGTTATATTTAGAAGGTTGGTTGCATAATGTCGTATGCCATGTACCACATCGGATTACGCCACGGTTTAATATGGTTGTATGTGTATAAATCCCATTACACTGAATGTAACAATAGAACCATATTGTTATAACCATATAACAATACGAAATTTTTTTAATACATTTTTATAGGTGGGTTATTCATATATATATATATAATATATTTGTAATGTAATGTCATGTCATGTAAAAGAGAGAGCTGTGACATTTTGTACGCTGGAGAAGAATTTTTGTGTAGTTTTCGAGATTTGGAGGTAGAATTTTCTAGGTTTATTCCGGAAGTTGTAGGAGGTCATTTTCAGCGCCGTCAGTTGTATCGGATTTCTGAGACTCGCTTAGAACACAACTGGACTACCCAAGGATCTTGTCGATGTAACTTTGATGTATATTTTTTGGCTTTGAATTTCTAATATAAAGGCCTCCCCATTGAAGACTAGGCCCGGAGATGTAGGCTTTGAGATAGCCGAGCTCCATTACCAATCTCTTGCGTCACTTTCTTCTCATGGTTTGTTGTTCTAATTTGCTGCAATATTATTATTCAGTTCTCCATGCTTATGTATTAACATTTTTTAACAACGAATAAATCACAATTTGAATTAATGATCCTTTTGGGGATCATTTGGTATCAGAGCAGGTTATTGTTATCTGTGATTTGGAGTGTGCATGATCACAGGAGAAAATTTAAGCTTGGTGAAGGAGAACTTGTTGCAGGAGATCCATAAGTGGGCTCAAGAAAAAGAACAACTCAAGGAGACGAAATGGCTAAAGAAGGAAGCGGTGATCATTCATTTGGATCTGATGCAAGCTTCGTAGATGCTTTCATGACCTTGTGAGCCATGGTCGAAGAAATGTATCTAGAGTTTAAAACAACAAAGTCTAAAGACGACAAAGGGCAGCCATCACAATCTGGAAAAGAAGATGAAAGCGATCAAAAAGACCCTATCACTTCTCTCTTGAATCCATCTAAAACTTCAACACTGTTGTTGAAACTCGATGTTAAGTTTGAGTTACCCATGTACAATGGAGAAGTTGATGCCGAGAAGCTTGACAATTGGGTCAGGAAAATGGAGGTCTATTGTAGTGTGCAACAGATTGTTGAAGATGAAGTCAAAATCAGACTAGCTTCGCTTCATTTAACAGGCACAACACTGATTTGGTTGCGGAGTAAGTTATAGAAAGGTACTGAGCATATCGGTAAGATTTTTCCATCATGGTTTGATTTTATTACTGCACTTAAAAATAAATTTTATCATTGGGATATAAGAAAAAGCTTTAATAGAATGGCAAAGACTAAAAGTTAGGAAAGGTCAATCAGTGTAGGAATATATAGATGAGTTTCCTAAGAAGGTGTTGATGTTATATATTCCTTTGTATACTCAAGAAACTCTAATGAAATACATAGGAGGATTCCCTGAGTATGTTCGTAATACTGTATTTATGGCAGTACAAGGGACTTACATTGAAGCAAGTTGGGAGTTAGGGTATCATTAGAATCGACAGCCAGAATGGAGAGCAAGGGAAAAGGGAAAGTGAAAAAAGTAAACTTCGGTAAGGAGGTTGAAAATCTCTCTTATAAGCATTGTAAGAAAGAGGGCCACAACGAAGATCACTGTTGGAAATTGCATCTTGAAATGAAACCAAAGTGGATCAGAAAAGGGAAGCAAAAGGTTGCAGCAACAATGAAACTATTGGACCTAGGGTCAGATTCAAGCGATGAGACGCAGATAGCATCATTGATTATGACTGGTAAATCCGATGAAGGTAATGATTCTAACAGTTCCAAAGGCAAGTTATTTCAAATAAGGGTTGTTATGAAACACACAAAGATCAACACATTATTAGATAGTGGATATCAAGTTAATTTAATTTCAGAAAAATTGATTAAACAATTGGGATTGAAAACCATAAAGCATCATAAACCGTATACTTTAATTTGGATGAGAAGAAATCATAAATTACGAGTAACTGAGCAATGCATGTTATCGTTTGCAATAACTTCTCAATTTGAGGATAAGGTGATGTATGATGTGGTAAAACTAGATACATGTGGGATGGTCTTGGGTAGCCCGTATTTATATGGTAGAAAAGCAATCTTTTACAATGAACAAAATCAATATCACTTGTTCAAAAAAGGAATTGAATATGTTGTACATTCTCATCACACAAAAGCAATTAAATCTATTTTTATAGTTGAGCAGTTAAAACAAGTAGCTTATGCTAATAAAGATGTTTTTGTACAATCTAAAGAACCTAAGCAAGAGATCATTAAAGTTAATTACAAACAAATAGCTCTGCTTAAGGAATCCAAAATTGTACATCAACAAGAGTTGCAGCATGATAAGTTGAGTTTTGCTTCAGCTATGAAAAGAAAGCAGGGTATGGTTTCAGCTATGTCAATACTTTCAATGTTGTTAATGAGTTTATTACTGTGTAGTGGTCCCTGGATATTAGCAACAAATAATGTAGATGTGGGTGAAAAAGGATTTGATATATTCCTGTTTGTGTGTTTTGCTGAAGATTGCATGGATGCGTAAAGTGTACAGGTTCAGAACAGAGTGGACAGATATTGGCCAAGTGGGAAACTGGAACCCACATTTGTTTTATGGAACTTAATCCTTTTGGTGGTCCAAAAGGTCTAAGTAGGGAGGAAATAATCCGAAATTGATCAAGGATCTAGAGAAATTCTAAAATTCAAAGTTACTAGATTCGAGGGTAAGCAACGTCATTTTGTAGAGCTCGTAGAAATGACTCCAATGCGACTTGAACAGATGCATTTGGCCTTCGGATGAATGAGAAATTACTTGTGGAAGTTTGTGACAAAACAGTGTTTTACTACTCGACACATGGCAAAAGTACAAGTTCAACTCAGTGGCAGATCTCCAACTTCGTTACAGTGGTAATATCTTTAGTTTGATTACAGGTTGAAATAATAATTTGAATGAATTAAAAAAGTGATTTCTTATCATATACATGGTGATGGCTTGTATATATTAAAATGTCATTTTTAAAAACAAAAATCATATATTAAAAATGCACACATAACATATATATTTCAAAATGGTTAAACGTTATTAAATTTTACACAAGGGTGAATACATTAATATATGGTGGTGGATTTATATTAAAGTGTTAAAACTATGGGAACGGAATATTACAAACCATGTTAACATTATTAAAGTTTCATAATGCATATGTTAAACATTATTAAAGTTTCATAATGCATATGTTAAAGGGTGCGGTGAACACATATTACAAAATGGTGAAACACACATTACACATGGTTGAAGAACCATATAATATGCATAGATTAACACAGTAAAGGTATTAAACGGAGTTTATGATATAGCATGGTGCAGAGTACTTGTCAATGAAACCACCGCCAAATTATCACATGCAAACAGTTACGTTTTATGCCACCGCTCCACAGCTCCACCGAGAACGCAAAGGGATATGTTCACAAGCCACGGGTTCTAATGTACCACCGTTGAAGAAGTTGTAACGATTTATGCCACGCGTCGATAGCTTATGCTGCCATCATATTTATGTTATATTTAGAAGGTTGGTTGCATATGTTCGTATGCCATGTATCACATTAGATTGCACCACGGTTTTGTATGGTTGTATGTGTATAAATCCCATTGCAAGGAATGTAACAATAGAACCATATTGTTATATGGTTATAACACTACGAGATTTTTTTAATACATTGCTATACGTGGGTTATTCATATACTACAAATATTTGTAATGTAATACTATGTCAAAGAGAGGGTTGTAACATTTTGTACAGTAGAGAAGAATTTTTGTTTAGCTTTTGAGATTTGGAGGCAGAATTTTGCAGGTTTATTTCGGGAGTTGTAGGAGGTTTTTTTTAGTGCCGTTAGTTGCGTCGGATTTCTGAGGTCGAGTAGAACACAACTGGTCTAGCCAGGGATCTTGTAGATGTAACTTTGATGTATATTTTTTTGGCTTTGAATTTCTAATATAAAGGTCTCCTTGTTGAACACTAGGTTTGGAGATGTAGGCTTTGAAATAGCCGAACTCCATTACCAATCTCTTACGTCACTTTTGTTCTCATGGTTTGTTGTTCTAATTTGTTGCAATATTATTATTCAATTCTCCATGCTTATGTATTTAATGGTTTTTTTAAATCATGCATTAACACTTTCTAATAGCAAATAAATCACAATTTCAATTAAAGATCTTTTTGGGGATCAAAAGGACTTTTGGTCCTCCTAAAGTATAAACAATATTGCAACCTCGATCTGTATAACAAATGTCTTTAACATGCCACTTTTCATTTCCTTCACCTTTGTACTTAAAAACTAAGAATGATGAAGTCAACACCTGTATCCATATGCAAATCTATAGGTGTCAATACATGTCCAACTTGTAAGACCATACTTTCCAAGAGTTCATAAAAAATTCATGGTCAAGTTTTACAACATAACCCCAACCCCTTACAATCCATCTAAAGGCCAAAATATCACTATGTTGCATTCATAAGTGATGTTATGCACCTCATCAATTTTACAAACAATTTGCAACATGTAATTTACAATGATGGCCATGCTCAACCACTTAAAAAGACTACCCGTCTCTTACCTAACTAGTCTAATGGGATGATCCAAAATGAATTTTGGATAGACTTCTAAGTGTTCCTCATAGAGGAAAATCAAAGTCCAATGATGTTCCTAGAAATAGTCCCATTGCATAGATATTTTTATTCTGAATCTAACGCAATTTGAATGGGCGAAAACGGACTTCAGATAAAGAAGTTATTGTAAAAAGAAATTGCCCATTATCCTTTGAAAATGAAGCATTTTCTTATTAAATGGGACTTAGGAGAAATAAAGGCTTTTTAAAGGAAATCACATTGCAAATGTGCAAAAGAAGGACTTAAAGCGGAGGTGGAAGGGATCCCCGACTGTGACCCCCGATTTATCGCATCGGAGATAGGCCCGCATGCAATATCAATACCCTGGGCTATGCGATGGAGCGATTGCGATCGGTGGATTGGTGGATTGGTGATCGGTACACCCAAAAGGGAAGGACCTGTAGCAACACAATAAGCCGATTGCGATTAAAGTGATGAGCCGATTGCGATATGTGATGATTGGATCGGCAAATCGGCATCAACGATATATATATCGGGTCGGCATATTCCATGGTATATGGAAAGAACCCTTGGGCCATTGCAATTGCGATTAGCGATCACGACCTGAACCCGATAAGGATTATCCACGCAATTCTATAATACTTGAAATTTGGAAATTCAAATTTTCAATTTATTTCTCGTGTAAATGGGTTTTTGGCCATTTGGCCATGCGACGATGCGATGTGATATGGCAACAAGAGGCGGACCCAAAACGGATTATAGACCCGATTTCATAGATTTTGAAATCCACGAATTTGGGATTTTTGTGTGTTTTCGTGTATTGAGGTTTTTAAACCTCTTGCTTATGTGATTGAGATATGCCAATGAAAGGCAGACCAGATGGGTTTATAAGGGTGAGCTAATGCAATTTGAAGTCTGGGACTTCACGCCCGATAATATATTTCAGAAAATCTCTGTGTATTGGAATTTTGTCCATTTTTGGGTATTTTCCTGGAGGAAGGCCCCGAATCCTCTATAACCGCTCCTGATCATCATGCCACGTTTCAAGGGGTGTTTTTGCAGACAATGATGCATTTGAGAACCACAGAGCTAGATGGCCAGACGAATAGACAAGGAGCAGAGAAGCCATAGAGCTACAGAGGAATAATAACACGCAGAGAAACGGTTGGGGAAGCCGCAGAGCCGGAAAAATGCCTCAAAGGAGCCAGAAGGCCCAATTTACAAGGGAGTTGGTGAGAGTTAGAGGCCATTGAAGGAGAGAGCGAAAAATCCAAAGGGCACGATTGACAGGCAGCAAAGCTGCTAAAGGTCACTGTAAGGTTGCAAAAGGTTGCTTGGGAGTCGAGCGAACCATTGATGCACGCAGAGGCCGAGAGAGAGCTCAGAGAAGCCAGAGTCAAAGATCCAGAGCCAGAGCCGAGAGCGAAGAGTCAGAGCCAGAGCCGAGAGCCAAAGACAGAGCAAGAGGTAGAGCCAGAAAGCCGACAGCTTCAGAGCCAGGGATGAGATGGTGTTCTAAGCCATTGTTTCTGTGTAAAGCAGTGGATTTGAGTGTGGAGCTTGTAAAAGAACTTATGCCATAATCCCAGAGAGCCTAGTCAAGTTGACTAGAGCTCAAGGAGACCTAGCCCAAGAGTTTTGGGTGAACTCCAAATTAATATTGCTGTTATGTGTGTTTTTTTATTGTTGCACCTTGCTACTATGCGTGTGTTGCTTATTTGTTGCTTTACTTACTGTTATATCTATTTTATATCAGCCTAAGAAAGTGAACTTGAAACACATAAACAGTTTTAAAACAAATATAAGCATACACCAATGTTCAAGCACATTATTAATTCTGCATTGGTTAATCAATAAATCTTGGGAAAATTTAAGCTTTGGAATAGGAGAGGTTCTTGTAAGCTTGACAAGAAGCCTTAGTGTCCATTTTCAGATCAGGTGGTACCAGAGCTTAAGATTGGTTAACCTCACCTTCAAGAAGGTGATATCAAAGCTGGTTATACTAGAGCAAGTGGTATCAGATCAGAATGCTTGATTGATAGAGCAAATATTGCTTGTCTGAAAGGTGTTTGGGCAGTCAAGGATTGATTGTCTGATTGATTGTATGCTTATTTGCAGGCTAACTATTTTCTGAGTTTGCAGAGGTGAAGGGAAAGCTATTGATAGCTCAGTCTAGGAAGGACAAGAAGGAAGAAGGGTTGAAGGCATCCTTCTATCCCAAAGGACCTCAAGGCAATCCTTGAAGCACAAGAGGTTTGTTCCAAAAGGTTGCTTGGATAAGCTCTTTGTTAGTCTTGTTTGAAGTTCTTTTGTTCATTGGCACAATGACAACTTCTATAAGTGTATCTTCAAATTCCTCCTTCATCACAAGACTCTTTGATGGAGACATGAAGTAAGACTTGTTCATCATGATGGACAAGGTAAAGAAATGTATGAAGATGGAAGGAAGAGCAACATACATAGAGAGCAGTTGAATTCCATGAAGGAAGAGAAGTATTTTCTTTCCGACAAATTGCAGGAAATGGAGAGCCAACTTCATATTGCAAATATGAACCTAAAAATGATGCATGAGTTTGAGTCACAGCTCTTTGTTGCCAAAGAAGCCTTAGTCAAGTATCAACTTGAAGAAGAGGTAAAACATTCTTGTTTGTCTTCAAATTCTTCTAAGAATGAATATATTGGTTCTTTTGAAAAACATACTAAAGGCATAGGTTCCAAGCTAATGTCTAAGATGGGCTATGAAGAAAAAGGTTTGGGTAAACATGCACAAGGTATTGTTGAGCCAATAGTAGTTGAGAAAAGGACTAAGTCTTTAGGTCTTGGTTATGGAGAGTCTTATGGAGAAATTTCCAAAGCTACCATGAAGGCCATTGAAACAGCTCCAAGAAGGAGTTGCATTGCAAGTCTTCTACCTTGGGAGTGTGAACATTATATTCAGGAGGAATGCAATAGCTTGAAACTTCATTTTCAGGATGAAAATGTTCATAAGCATGAATTTGAACTAGAGAATTGTGGAAACTCTAAAAGCCTTGAAGAGGTTGATGGTGTTCCAAAGGGAGCCACTTCTTCATTTGATTCACCTCCTCATGAGGGAAATAAAGGTGAAATAGAAAGGTATAAATCTAGTTCTAATCATATTCCTTTTGATTTTGTTCAGCATGGTAAATTTCCATATAAGCATTGGAAAAGAATTGCATGTTCCTTTTGTGGTTTGGATAACCATCATGTTTCTAGATGTTGGAAGAGAATGGCCACATACAGAAAACTTTTGAAGGAAAAGAAGCAAGAATCCAAAGGTCCATTGGACAAGGCAAATCATGTTGTCAAGAAGATGCACATGTGTTGCACTTACTGCCATAAGCAAGGACATGCTGCCAAATGTTGGACTCTGAATCCAACAATGCTTCCACAAAAGCTGAAGAAGGTGGAAAGAGAAGATGGCAGAAATGGAAAGGAAGATTCCATGAATGATGTGTCTCAGGATGATTCACATGTTGATGCTGATGTGCAAACAAAGGAAATACCTTTTAAATGGGTTGGTAAGAAATGGTTAGAGTTCTTATCCAATTAAGATTGCATGTCTATTGATGCATCTATTCGCATTTCTTTGTTGATGAGATGCAAGTTGCAAGTTCTCACTAAGAAGGTGAATGGAAAAAGTTGAGTAGGAGACTCACTTTGTTGCTACAACATTATATTTCATTTCAGCTTCGAAAGTACAATGTGCTTAAGCGAAAGTTGAAGGATGAAATGCATGCATGAGAATGATGTGCATGAACACAGGGATGTTGATGATTTCCTTGTATTTGAACATGTATGTGTAATTAACTTGAAGGGTTGATTGCTTTGTTGTAAAAATGCATGTAATGTTGACTTGGGAAAAGTTAACTTGGTCTCCAAGATGGAGATAATGATAAATTGTTTCATCTTTTGAGAAAGATTCCTAATGGTCTTTTTCTACATGCTTGACTTGAAGGGTCAATTGTTTAAAGGCATGTTTTGTGGGCATGCTATGTAGTCCATCATTTGTATGTAGATGTAAGACAATGAGGTATTCACAAGATGTGAAATCTATTTCTTTTGTTGAAGCAGGAGTTTAGTCCATCCAGTTGTTGCATGTGTTTCTATTGTTATTAACAGTTGTTGTTGATAGATTTTCAAACAGGGACAAATGAGAATCTTGTGAAGAAAATGTACTTCACATTTGTTTGAGCCACCTTGGACCAATGATCAAGGAAGAGAAGTTTAAACTACCTTCTATGACCATTTCAGCAGGAGTTCTGCAAGAAGGCAAGGAGGAAGACAATTCTTCCCAGAAGGACCAGCACATCCAGGAAGGAAAGTGGTCAAAGGCTTTGGTTCAGAGGCACTATGCAAGACAAGTGTATGGAGGCTGAAAGAAGAGGGTTCTGTTACTCTAATTTATTGTTCAGATCAGTATATCAGTCTTTTGGAGACCAAAAGTTCTTTTAGTGGGAAGACGTGATCCAAAATGAATTTTGGATAGAATTCTAAGTCTAAGTGTTCCTCACAAAAGAAAATGAAAGTCCAAGGATTCTCCTGGAAATAGTCCCATTGCATAGATCTTTTCATTCTGAATCCAACGCATTTGAATGGGTGAAAACAGACTTCAGATGAAGAAGTTATTGTAAAAAGAAAGTGCCCATTGTCCTTTGAAAATGAGGCATTTTCTTATTAAATGGGACTTAGGAGAAATAAAGGCTTTCTAAAGAAAATCGCATCACGAATGTACAAAAGGAGGACTTAAAGCGAAGGTGGAAGGGATCCCCAACTACGACCCCCAACTTATCGCATCAGAGATAGGCCCGCATGTGATATCGGGACCCCAGGCTATGTGATGGAGTGATTGCGATTGGTCGATCGGCACACCCAAAAGGGAAGGACCCGTAGCAGAGTGATAAACTGATTGCAATTAAAGCGATGAGTCAATTGCGATATGCGATGATCGGATCGGCAAATCAGCATTGGCGATATATATATCGATTCGGCATATTCCATGGTATATGGAAAGAACCCTCTGGCCATTGCGATTGCGATTAGCGATCAGGACCCAGACCTGATAAGGATTATCTGCACAATTCTATAATATTTGAAATCCAGAAATTCGAATTTTCAATGTATTTCCCATGTAAATGGGTTTTTTTCCATTTGGCCATGCGATGATGCGATGCAATATGGCCGCCAAAGGCGGACCCAAAAGGGATTATAGACCCGATTTCATAGATTTTGAAATCCGGGAATTCAGGATTTCTGTGTGTTCCCGTGTATTGAGGGTTTTAGACCTCCCACCTATGCGATTGTGATATGCCAATGAAAGGTGGACCCAATGGGTTTATAGGGGTGATTTAATGGAATTTGAAGTCTGGAACTTCGCGCTCGATAGTGTATTTTCATCAAATCTCTGTATTGGAATTTTGTCCATTTTCGTGTATTTGCCTAGAGGAAGGCCCCGAATCCTCTATAATTGCTCTTGACCATCATGCCACACTACAAGCAGGTGTTTTTGCAGACAATGATGCGTTTGATAGCCACAGAGCCAGAGAGCCAGATGGCCAGTTGAACAGACAAGAAGTAGAGAAGCCACAGAGACGCAAAGGAATTATGACACCCAAAGAAATGACTGGGGAAGCTGCAGAGCCAGAAAAATGCCTCAAAGGAGCCAGAAGGCCCAATTGATAGGAAAGCTGGCGAGAGTGAGAGGCCACTGAAGGAGAGAGCGAAAAAGCCAGAGGGCACGATTAACATGTAGCAAAACTGCTAATGGTCATTGGAAGGTTGCAAAAGATCACTTGGAGGTCGAGTGAACCATTGATGCACACAGAGGCCAAGAGAGAGCTCAGAGAAGCCAAAGCCAAAGAGACTGAGCCAGAGCCGAGAGCCAAGAGACATAGCCAGAGCCGAAAGCCAAGAGTCAGAGCCAGAGCTGAGATCTAGAGCCAGAGCCAAATCTAGATCTAGAAAGTCGAGAGCTTCAGAGCCAGGGATGAGATGGTGTTCTAAGCCCATTGTTTTTGTGTAAAACAGTGGAGTTGAGTGTGGAGCTTGTAAAAGAACTGATGCCATAATCCCAGAGAGCCTAGTCGAGTTGACTAGAGCTCAAGGAGATGTAGCCCAAGAGTTTTGGGTGAGCTCCAAATTAATATTGCTGTTATGTGTGGTGTTTTATTGCTACACCTTGCTGCTATGTGTGTGTTTCTTATTTGCTACTTTACTTACATTCATATGTATTTTATATCAGCATAAGCAAGTGAACTTGAAGCACATAAACAATTTTAAAACAAATATAAGCATACACCTATGTTCAAGAACATTATTAATTCCACATTGGTTAATCAATAAATCTTCGGAATATTTAAGCTTTGGAAATAGGAGAGGTTCTTATAAGCTTCACAAGAAGACTTAGTGTCCATTTTCAGATCATGGGATTTCCTGTAGCTAGCTTCTTTGTTGAACTGCTTCATTAGGGGATTTTTGAGGTCTAAAATGGGTCTCTTAAGGAAATTATAAAATAATAGTCAAAATAATAAAATAAGATTAGATTACATCATCAAATTTTAGAGGGAAAAAGATAAAACTATTTTTCAACTCGTATTTTCAACTTATCCCCCTATGGGTTTACTTAAATTTTGAGCGGAAACACTCGTTCGATGCAGAATTTGATTCTTCATTCAAGGAGTACCCATGTTGCATACTTTCGATGGACCCTGCTACATGAAAAATGAGAAATACATGAAAAACGTGATTGCAATCACATTTTTTCATGTATTTCTCATTTTTCATGTAGTAGGGTCCATCGAAAGTATGCACCATGGGTACTCCTTGGATGAGGAACTAAATTTTGCATCCAATGAGTACTCCCGCTCCAAATTTGAGTAAAAAATTAGGGAGATAAGTTGAAAATGCGAGTTGAAAAAGTAGTTTTATTATTTTATTATTTTATTATTTTTTAATCTTTGTACCTTTTTACTCCAAAAATAGTGAATCATCCCCCATGGTTGACGTCATCATCTTGAATCTGATTGGTTATTCTAAAATTTATTTTGGTTGTACATTTTTCTTAGGAGGCCCATTTTAGACCTCAAAATTTCCATAATGATTAGTCGGTTCCTTCATAGGTTCTTTCATATGCTCCCTATTCTTATTGGGTTGTATCTCTAGATGGAGGTTCCAACATGTGGATCTCTGATGCCCACCCTTGTTGCAATGGTTGCAATGGTTTTTCTTCCTCTAGACTTTCTTCTTTCTTGAATGGCTATCCCTGGTGCGACTCTGATGAGGAGAGATTGCCTTAGCTCTTCCTTTGGAATGCTCACTATCACTGGAAGGTGGTGATATGCTTTTCACTATGCCGGATTTGTCGCTCGAAGACTCTCCTGTCTCTTCCTTTCTGACATAGCCCAACCCTTCATATCAATGTAGTTCCACCACTTGGATGGGATTCACAATGCCTTGGCCATTAGCTCCTAGGACCTTTCTCTCATATCCCATATTCTTCATTAGCTTCGAACCAATACCAGTAATGTGATTTTCAAATGCACCAAAATCATCATCATAATGAGAACATGAAATTGAAGAATTAACAACATTGTTTACCTTAGTTTTCGATTTTGAAGAGGGTGATGATGGCTTGTTAAGCCTTCGCCACACTTTAACTTTTCCAAGGCCTCTTGTAACTGAAGATGCAATCCTTGCTTCTCCTCTTTTGCTTCTCGTAGAATTCTTCTTAGTTCGACATTCTCTCCTTGAATTCTTTGGTTGATCTCAAGTTCTTGGAGCCAAGCAGTGTTTGGTGCTTTTCTCATCTTTGATACATCACCTGTTGAAATTTCCATCTCATTACTTGAATAAGAGCCCAAGTCAATTGGTCAATCACCTACAATTCCAACCACCGTTCTTCATCACATTTCCTGAATTGGATCCACAGTCGTATTGCACTATAGCAACATTTGTTTATTATCTTTTCCGCAATTCCTCTTTGACTTAAGTTGTGGATGTAGTTTTCAACAATGTTCTTCATCATGCAATTATTTCTTGCAATGAGTGTAAGGTGGATTTACTTCCTATTCCCTTGTTGTCATTTCCTTCTTCGCATGGTTTCTGTAGAAAATCATGTAGATTCACAAGCTAATGAAATTTGCTAAAGCAAGAAACAATAATCTACTTCTACTCTTTACAACGAAATCCCATAAACATCGAGCAAACAATAATCAATAGAGGAAGATAATCAAAGGCACATAACACAATAAATATCCGGGGAAAGCCACAGCTCAAAACCCCACTATTTGTTTTGTATTAATCCACAAAATCAAGATGAAATTACAATGCTTGTTCTCTCTAAAACAATCCCATTACTTAGTAAATTCAATCTCCAACTCATAAGCAAGATCAAGGCCAAATCTTAGCCTCTTCACAAGCTCTTCAAGTCTCTATTTCAATGTGTAATTCCTATGGAGAATAGCTTGTATTTAAACGGAAATAAAGCCTCTAAAAATAATGCAATCCCTCAAGGATCATTTTTTGAATGCATGCAATGTCAATGAAACTCAGAAAAATCTAAAACAAATAGTACATTGTTCCTGCACTCTAGTCTCAACTGGGTCTTTCTTAGAATCGACATGCATGAATTTATGATGAGTAAATATGCAGTTAATTAGAGTAGTACTAGCGGAGTTCATTAGTGTCACCACTGACTGTTAACTCACTATTGGTTCTCTCAATCAGTTTGAGAACTAATTTAACTGAACTGACTCATGAAACTAAATCTTCTATTTTACAACTCACAATTAACTCACATTGGACTCCTACAAAGTAGGGAGAACATATACATGACCTCCAAAAGACTTCCGACTCGAATATCCTAAGTTAAGTAAGATTAATAAACTTAATTTAAATATTTTAAGTTGCTATGAGAATAGAATTCGAATTTAATTTACAGTTTAATTCAAGGACAAATTAAACTAGAATTTCTTGTTGTCAATTCTCAACTCTCCCTCTCAACAAGAAAGGAATTATCAACTACCCCAATCATGTCTTTTTGAAACTCGAATTTACATCTTGACAATGCCTTTTTCGAATTGTCAACATCTTGCTCCTCCTTGGGAATGTAATATAACAACATGATCTGCCTCAATACACAATCTATGAGATGATGATACCGGATATCAATATGCTTGGACCGATCATGAAAGACTGGATTTTCAGAGAGTTTGATACAACTCTGATTATTGCAATAAATGACTGTCAGATCCATCTGCTGACCAAACGAACCAACCAAGATCTTCCTCATCCAGATAGCCTCACATGTTCCTTGACTTATAACCATGTACTCTGCCTTTGCCGAACTGAATGCAACTGATCTTTGTTTCCTATTATACCAAGAAATTGTCGCTGACCCAATACTGAAGATCCCTCCTGATGTGCTCTTCCTACTGGATGGACTCCCTGCCCAATACGCATTAGTGAAGCCTTGAAGCTTCACTCCCTTTATCCATATGTACCATAACCTAAACTGAGTAGTGCCTCTGAGGTATCTCAATACATGTTTTGTCGCCTTCCAATAAAGCTTGGTAGGCCTAACCATTTCTTGACTAAGCTGGTTAATTGCATAACACATATCTAGTCATGTGTTCACAAAGTACATGAATGAACCCACAAGCTGCTTGTAAACAGTAGCTTCCGCTACTTCCCCTGAAGTAGCATCCTCCTTCCTCCATTTATGAGCTAGAGGAGTCTCCATGGGTTTACTGCTCTCCATGTGGAATCACCTGAGTATCTCGTTGACATACTTGCCGTGAGATACAAAAAACTCCACATCTCCTTGCCATACCTCCATTCCAAGAAAGTAATGCATGAGCCCCATGTCCTTCATCTCAAACTTTCTTGCAAGGTCCTCCTTGCAATATTTGATGAGCTTCTCATCACTTGTTAGTATAAGATCATCTACATAAAGTACAATGATCAACATCTTACCTTCCACCACTATGTGATACAAGTTTGCATCCACTTCACTCTTTGTGAAGCCCAACCCAGTGAAGTGGCTATGTATCCTGGTGTACTAAGCACAGGGTGTTTGCTTCAGCCCATACAAAGTTCTCTTGAGTCAACACACATGTGACTCACGGTCCAAGGTTTCAAAACCTTCTTGCTGCTCTATGTACACCTGTTCCTCAATCATGTCATTAAGGAAGGAAATCTTCACATCCATCTGATGTATCTTTGAACCCATCTATGCTAATAGTGCCAAAATAGATCTGATTAATGAGTACCTTGCAATAGGAGCAAAAGATCTCATCATAGTCAATTCCCTCTACCTGTGAAAAGCCACGGGCCACAAATATAGCCTTATGCTTTTCCACACTACGATCTGCGACTTGCTTTGCCTTGTAAAACCAATGGTAGCTCACAACTAACTTGTCCTCCAGTCTTAGGACCACATCCCAAACATTGTTTCGAACTATGGAGTCATACTCCTCCACCATCGCAACAACAAAAATCGACTGCTGCACTGCTTCCTGAAAGGAATATGGCTCTGTCACAGCACATGCACCCATAATTTCCATGTATCCAGTGTACCTCTCTGGTGACCTCCTTTGCCTGTGCTGAGAAGAAGGTGCTCCCACATTCTCTCGTGCATCATCCAACAATCTGTCAGCCTCTTTAGTGCATTTTCTTCCCTCTCTGGAAGACTCTTCCTAACTGGATGTCTCCACTCTCTGAACCTTTGCATGTCGCTGCTCCACATTAATCTGAGGCCCCTCAATCTTAGGAGCTAAAAGCTCCTCATCTGCATCTAGCTCAAGCTCCCTCTCAAGGGATACTTGCATGGAATTCTCCTCATCGAACCTGATATCCCTGCGAACCACTGTCATCTGACTAGTCCACATGTACACCCAATAGTTGTGGGGTGTATCAGCATGCCCCACAAATATTCCCAACTTTTTTGTTGTCTCAATATTCTTCCGTGCATCTTCAGTCACATGGAAATAAACCGATGACCCAAAATTCCTGAAGTGACCAACATCTGGCCTCTTACCAGAATAAGCCTCCTCTAATGTCTTCATCTCAAGTATCCGATGTGGGCTATGTTCTAAACGTAAACTGTCGTGTTGTATGCCTCAACCCACAAGTGAAGTGGTAGGCCCTAATCATGCAACATCGCCCTTGCTTCCCCTACTATGCTCATGTTCTTCCTCTCGACAACCCCGTTCTGTTGAGGGTTATGGGGTTCCGTCAACTCTCATTTAATCCCTTCCACAACACAAAAGTTCTTAAATTCATTGGAGACATACTCACCACCGTTATCACTCCATAGAGCTTTAACCTTCTTACCAGAGGCTTTCTGTACCAATTCTTTGAACTCACAAAACTTTGTGAAAGTTTGATCCTTTTTCTGCATAAAAAAATACCCAACATTTACGAGAATAGTCATCAACAAATATAACATAATACCTGTGTTTGGCCGTGGATGCTATTGAGAACGGTCCACACACATCTGAATGGACTCTCTCCAGAATAAACTATGCTCGATTGTCTCTATCTCCAAAGGAAGACTTGGTGTATTTTACCAAAGTACAACCCTTGCATGTATCAATTTTCTCAAGCATACCTTTGGGAAAACCAGTAGAGATTTGTTGCAATATCTTCAAATCCCCATAATGCAAGTGGCCCAATAGCCTGTGCCACAAATCTTTGATGTCTCGGATCAACATCTTTTCCGCTTCTAAACTCAAAGAAACACAATCCTCTACCTCTATCTTA
Organism: Pinus taeda; assembly: GCA_000404065.3. Lineage (NCBI taxonomy): Eukaryota > Viridiplantae > Streptophyta > Pinopsida > Pinales > Pinaceae > Pinus > Pinus taeda. The sequence continues at coordinate 74,670 of APFE031037913.1, forward strand.
TAGAGATTCCCAACTCAAACCCTTATCTTCTTTACTTGGCCCATGGTTATGTGTCAAAGGAACGCCTTTCCTTTCAAAAAGATCACATCATAGCCTCTATCCTCAAGCATGGCAATGGATACCAAGTTCTTCCTCAGTCCAAGTACATGCATAACATTCTTCAAGATGAGTGGAGCCACATGCTCCCTCGGAAAAGTAGTAGTGCCCACACCAGTAACACTATACTTACCATCATCACCCATCTCGATATGCATCTTGAGATCTTTCACCTCTAGTTCACTAAATAACTCTTTGTTGCCATTCATGTGGAAACAAGCTTCACTATCTAAGTACCAGACACTTCCCATCATTGAAGACACCATGCATATAATGAGGGAAAAGTCCAATTTGAATTGGGAGGCCAAAGCCTCACCTGCCGCTCCTCCTGAGGACTTCAATTTGGACTTATTCAATGGACAATTTGTAGCAAAGTGGCCTATCTTGTGACAATGAAAGCATTTAACTTGTGTCATGTCCTTCTTCTTACCTCCATGATAAGAATCTGATTTAGAATGGGAAATTTTACCTTTCCCCTTCCTCTCCTTAATCGCTAAGGCACAATTCTCTTCATCATTACTCTTTAATGAAGAGCCATCCATGGTGTTCCTCTTGATTTCATCCTACATCAAATCCAACCATAGACATTCCCAATCTGGCAGCTTCTCCCAACCATTGACAGAGTCTTGATAGCTATGCCAACTCTTTGGGACTCCGATAAGAGCATGACTCACCATATCCTCCTTGGAAACCATGATTCCAACACTTCCAAGTTCATCTCGACATTAAGTGAACTTGGTCAAGTACTTTGGAATCATCTCGTCTTTCTCCATCTTGATTTTATGAAGTTTATCCTTCAGTGCCAATTTCCTTTGATCATTGTTATTCTAATACAAATCCGTTAATGTTTTCCACATATCATGTGGGGTTTCCTTTTCATGAAAACTTGAGACAATATGATCACGAACTCCCTCAAGGATTATCCGCCTTGCCTTCTCCACACACTTCTTCCACTCGACAAGTTTTGTGCATCAGTGGCTGTTGGCTTAGGAATTGCTTGTTCAACAAATTCCTTCAAGCCATTGTCCTCTAGTATAGCCTCCATCCTGTCCTTCCAGGATATGAAATTCAAGATGCCTTCCAAGACATACTCAAGCCTCAACCAATGGAGTGTCATCTACCGATCCTAAAGCATGTATTGCAAATTTGACTTTCACCTGTAACCCAGAAATCAAAACTTCGAAATCTCATCTAGAGAGCTAATTTTAAATTAGCAATATCTCCCTCATTCGAACTCCGATTCGGTCATTTTTTTTAATTTGGGTATCTTTTCCCAAGGAATCTATATCTACAACTTGTTTGTGAAAATTTTGCACATAAATTCTCATATATGCTCTGCAAACTTTTGGCTCAAAAAGAAATCTTGCTCTGATACCATGTAGATTCACAAGCTAATGCAATTTGCTATAGCAAGAGACAAGAATCTACTCCTACTCTTTATAGCAGAAGCCCATAAACATCGAACAAACAATAATCAATAGAAGAGAATCAAAGGCACATAACACAATAAATATCCTGGGAAAGCCACAACTAAAAACCCCACTATCTGTTTTGTATTAATCAGGAAAATCAAGATGAAATTACAATGCTTGTTCTCTCTAGAACAATCCCAACACTCAACAAATTCAATCTCCAACTCATAAGCAAGCTCAATGCCAAATCTTAGCCTCTTCACAAGCTCTCCAAGTCTCTATTCCAATGTGTAATTCATATGGAGAATAGCTTATATTTAAAGGGAAATAAAGCCTCTAAAAATAGCGCAATCCCTCAAGGATCAGTTCCTGAATGCATGCACTGTCAGTGCAACTCAGGAAAACACAAAACAAATAATACAATATCCCTGCACTCTAGTCTCAACTGAGACTTTCTCATAATCGACATGCATGAGTTTCTGATGAGTAAATATTTAGTTAACTAAAGTAGCAATGGTGGAGTTCATTAGGTCACCATTGACTATTAACTCACTATTAGTTCTCCCATTCAGTTTGAGAACTAATTTAACTGAACTGACTCATGAAACTGAGTCTTCTAATTTACAACTCACAATTAACTCACATTGGACTCCTAAAAAGTATGGAGAAAATATACATGACTTCCAAAAGACTTCCAACTCTAATTTCCTAAGTTAAGTAAGTTTAATAAACTTAATTTTACTAATTTAAGTTGCTATGAGAATACAATTCAAATTTAATTAACAATTTAATTAAAGGACAAATTAAGCTAGAATTTCTTGTTTCCAATTCTCAACAGTTTCCTTGTTCATACTTTCATTTGCTTTCAATGCAAATGGATTTCACACTAGCCACATCAAGAGTAGCGGGTTCAAACAACAACAATAAATGCCGAAGGTAATCATGTAGAAAACCAATATATCAAAGTATAGGGTGAAACTAAAGGAATTCTCAATGCCAAATCTTCCTTCCTAAATTCCTCTATGAAACTTTGAACACCTTGACATTTCCCTTGTTTCAAATGTTTCCATTCTATCATGAATTTCCACTGACATCCTAAAGGGTAAAATTGTCCTTTTAAAGAAAAAAAATTCAGAACAAGAAGAAAGGAGTTTACCCACATGATTGCTACCTTTCTAAACTGAAGTTTTCTCTTCCACCATATGAGATTTGTGCCTCTGAGTTAATGAGATTATAACTGGATCTTTGCCTCATCCTCTTTTAGCTGCAGTATTATGAAATATGCTCAATCTATTTGATTTAATTGTTTAAATTTTTTGCATTCGATTCTCTATTAAACATGGGAAAATCAAATGTTACATCCAATTTTAAAAAAGGCTTTCTAAAAGAATTTCTCTGGTGCCTATTAGAATGATGAAAATGAGACGTTGGAGAAGAAGAACATTCACTAGAAGATGGATATGGATGGCCAAGATTTTTTCCATTTCCCTTATTTATTAAAGCATTTTCCTCTTCTTTCTCTTCCTTCTTCTTTTCCTTATTTTCCAATTTTCTCTCATAATTTGCAAACAATTTGTTTACCTTATTTCCCATGGTGTAGAAAGATATGTGGAAATATTGCTCCTCCTCGATATGGGCATCACCATCTGCCATTATCCTTCTTCACGTAACACATCCAATCTCTGGTTCAAAAGTCCTATGTTTTCCTTCACCCTTTTTGAGCTTGGCCCTAGTTATCATTCACACTCACAATTCACTTTGGCAATTATATCGTTCTAATACAAAACATGATCTGGTATTCCTCTGATACAATGTTATCCAAGATATTTTCTTCGGTTGGTGTTAGCATAATTGCATGAAAGAGGATGTAAAAACCATATGTGAAAATGCTTAAAGAAGAAACAACAAAAAGGAGTGTTGGGCCTCAAAATAGTCCCTATTCTCATTCCATGATTCACCAATACCTTCACATTACTTCCATATTACCTTCATGTCACCTCCATTCCACCTCCACACCATTACATTTACCTCATCATTAGGTTATAACTATGCTTTTCCAAAGTTTATTAATTCTTAACATTTTTAAGTGGATTTATGGTTAAACTTTAGAAAATAATATGCTTATACTTATACCTAACAATTAGAACGAGTTTGTTGACATGTGTAGGTACAAAGGAAGCTTTCAAGGCATCTTTATGTGCAACTCTATGTTCAAATTCGAATTTGATAAGATAAGCCTCATGGAGAAGATCAAGGACAAAAGGGGGTTATGTGTCTAGATGGTTGAGAGATCTATGGAACTACAGAGAGATTAGTGGATCATCATTATGAGTTTGTTATCTCATCCCATTATATAAATGGGAGTACAATCTCCTCCATTTGTAATTTAGAGTTCTATTTGTAATCTTAAAGTTGGTTTGTACATCATGATGGAGATTTTGAAATAAAGAATCATACTTTGATTTTGTTACTTCTACATTTGAGCCTCCTTTGAAGTGGTGTGCTTGTGGAGTTATGGAGGGCCCCATGGCCTCACTTGCATGCTTATTTTAGGTATAATTTAATTTATGTTTTTATTTCATTTCAACTTTTAAGTTCTTGTTAGATATTCTAATTGTTGGAAGAGATCTTAAAATTCAGGTGTTCTTGTAAGGGAGCCTTAAGACCTCCAACAAATTAGGAATCTCTCTAGTTTGTTTGTTTTATTTCGTTTCATCTTTTAAGTTCTTGTTAGATATTCTAATTGTTGGAAGAGATATTAAAATTCAGGTGTTCTTGTAAAGGAACCTTAAGACCTCCGACAAATTAGGAATCTCTCTAGTTTGTTTAGTTATTGGAAGAGATCTTGTCGAATGTGTTCTTGTAAGAGAACCAATAGATCTCAGACAAATTAGAAATGTTTCTAGACCTATAGGTGGTACTTCTAAGTTTACCTTTCCGGGTTGACATTAATTGAACTCTGAATTGCATCCGCATTTTAGACCAAACAAGGAGATCATAAAGACAATGCACACAAAAGTTTGATAACAGAGGTTTTCCAATGCAAACTACATTTCTAGGAATTGCTTCACTAGTTGGGAGGTCGCTTCATTCATCTCATTGAAATAAAAGGCAAGTAGATGGAAAAATACATCATTATACCTCCATTCCTAGGAGTGACTTGAAATTCAACTGCTCAAAACACAACAATCATAGAACCAACAAGTTTGTCTCGTCCTCCTAAAACTTTTGATTGTAAACATGACCTACTTCTGAAAAGTACGTTGTTGTCTTGAACTTCATGCCCAACAATTAACAAAAAATGATGGTTCTTTCCATGGCCCCTGAAATTCGATCTCAAATGAAAAAATAAATTGCACCATTGGAATCATTGTGAAATTCTAAGAAAAATGGGTATAAAATTGGTTTTATTTTGAGACTGTCAATTCTGCCCCCTTGAGGAATATTTTAGATTCCTCACAGATTCTGCATAGAATATTCTATGAATATTCCCATGGAATATCCTTCCTCTAGAATCGTGTTGTCAAGATTCTACTTTGTGCAAGGTTTGGACCATGTACCGATTCATGTTAGCTTTTGGTTTTGAGGGTTTGCATACTGCTCACGACCTTTGTGCTTCATCAGTTGCATCAAATGAAACATGATGAGTTTAATACTAATGCGCTGACAGACACATCAAATTTCTTCCCTGTTGGCGAACTAGCTGGAAAAGTATATTTGTCGGTTGACCCGGCGAGGTCGCGGGTTCAAAACCCGTCATTGTTCCATTTTAGTACATAAAAGAACTATTTGTAAATATGATTCATTAAAAAATTTCCGTTGGTAACATGCCAACTTTCCATGTGTTTAAAATTAGTCAATGTCGTTAATCCATCATTTATTCAAATGGTTATCTATAATATATATATAAATATAAATATATATATATATATATTGTTTATAAAACCATCGTGATAAATTTTAAACGTTGATTGAGTTGTTTAATAACCAGTCGAAACTATTGTAACTGTTGTTGTTTAATTTAGTGGAGTAACCATATATAACTTATAACATATAGTTTCAACAAATAATTTGTTGTGACCATATGTTATATGGTGAGCGTTGGTTATAACTATTCGTTTTATGGCGTATGGGTTATATATATATAATATATATATATATATATATATATATAATATGATTGTTTTTTTGGGTTATTTAATATTTTATTTTTTGTTTTATATGGCTTTTATAACCATACTATAAAAATTAACCAACCCAATGACTTAGTGATAAGCGTTGATTCAGGTGGCTTCAAAAAAGCTCTAAACTTAAATTCTTTAGATTTTGTCAAAACAAGGACCAAAACATAGAGCTCGTCATCTTGATTCCAACAATGCAAATGGCACTCAAATCCAAGTTCATATGCTTAAGATTATTATTCACAATGAAAGTTTTGGTCAACTTGGCCCACTGGCTAAATTTAGCAGAGCGCTAACTAAATTTGGAGCATAACTTAATTTGTCAAATTGGCTAAATTTGGCAAAAGCTGCTAAATTTGGTGGCCATTAACAGAGTGACAATTTGGCACTACGCAGTGGTCAGAGCTAACAAATTTATCACCTACTTAAAATTGCCAGTGACTGCCAAATTCCCGCCAATGATTTTGGACCCATTTATTTAAAAAAAAGGGATGAAAAGTGCCCAATGGACCTGGACGTCCCATTTTCATATATACACAATATATATGTAACGGTCTTTGGCCAATGCCACCAATTAAAAAAACAGGACTGGCAAGATTCGAACTTGCCTAACTGCATAGGTCGGCTTGCCAACGGGCGACCCAAAATGTAAATGTCATTCCCCGAATTAACACTGCCACCATAAAAAGAAAGTGTCAATAAAAACAAAAAAAGACTATATGTGGGTGTGGCAAGTATTGAACTCGGGCCAGCCCCGTAACAACTGCACCCACTTGTCAATAGCCCAACGAGCCATTCGTTGGAAAAAACGCCACCTGACATATATAAAACTTGAGATTCACCATTCGATGGAGAGAATGGAACCCAGCACAGAGAATGAGGCATGGAACCATGATGCAGTTCCAGGAGGCAGAATCCTGACATAGAGGAATCTTGAAGATTCCCTTAGAGCCCATTTTTTAAAGTGTTGGAATCATACCAAGTTTCTACTCAAATGAACCAAAATTTCGCCAGGAGTTTGATGGCATGATCGATTTTCTGATTTAAGTAGCAGATTTTTCAAAAATACATTGTTAATGGAAAAACTATGAAGTTGGAACCTTTGTCACAAAGCTCTGCATGGAATCCAAAAGATTCTTTGGAGGCCTAAAATTGACAGTTTCAGAACCATGCCGACTTTATACTCATTTGACTCAATTTTTGACAAGGAACACAATGGCGTGATCATTTTCTTTATCAAAGAAGTTGAATTTCATTCAACTTGCAAAAAGAATCTTTGATGAATCTTTGATATTAATAAATTAATTTAAATATTTTATTTCAAAAACTAGTCGTTTAATATAGTTGTTACTTAATAATATTTGTTTTTAATGAATTAATATCGTAATTTAAATATCATTGACTTTGATTTTTTTTTTATTCTTGTTAGTTATATATTTCGATTATTTTCCATTAATAATATTTGATTTTAATAAATTAATTTAAATATTCTGAGTTAGTTACTGGAGATCCCACAGTAATAACCATATTCTGTCGACGTTTCAAATTCCAATAGGGATCCATCATTAGGATTATTTTTGATGATGGATCTCTATTGGGATTTGAAACGTTGAAAGAATATGGTTATTACTGTGGGTTCTCTGGTAACTAACTCAGAAGATAATTTAAATATTATTCTTCAAAAACTAGTTGCTTAATATAGTCGTTACTTAATAATATTTGTTTTTAACAAGTTAAAAAATTAATATCATAATTTAAATATATTTTTCAAAAACAGTCATTACTTGAAATTATGGTCTCTACATTGCTCTCTATTTAAGCCTTTGTCATGGTCTTCTTCTTCATCTGGTCCTAATGATGAACCACACTAGTTGGTTTGAAATGCGTCAACCAAAAATTTTTGTTATGTAATTTCTACCTAAAGACTTTTATTAATTCATTATGAATCACAGAACCCTGAATTCAGAAATCTTTGATATTCCCCCGGAAACCTAGATTTGTCCAAGTCATAAAGGAGTTGAGTTTATAGTCAAATTTCATGGTTTTTCACAAGAAGCACAATGGTGCAAAAAGTTCCTTCATTCAAGTAGTTGATTTTCAGGTCGTCCCTAGACTTGGAGGCAAAAGATACGTTGTCGCCATGCCTACATTTGATTTTTTTTGAGATGATGATTTGACTTTGAGATCCATGTATACCACATCGTGAGAGGATCATTGTATATCACTTTATGTGAGAGATTATTCATTTGTCATGCTGGAGGAGATATTTTATGAGTGATTTCTTATAGGAGAACATCTCATGGAGAGACATGCCACTCTAGATAAGCGGGTTCATCCTTGCATTGATAGAGATTACATCATGTACTCATAATCTTCTTGTAGCAACTAATGAAGCGGCCTCCCCACTCTTGACCTAAGGCCCGGAGACGTAGACCACACTAGGTGAACTCTGTTATCATATAGTGTGTTATGTGTGTTCATGATTATTTGTTCTTTGTTTCATGTTAATGAAGTTGGTGAGAATATGCATTGCTCATGATTTCACAAAGAAAATGTAAGTTTAAGTTAAAGGTCTTGTATAATGGAGATTTTTGTTTGAAAGCACTAATGAAAAATTCCTGGATCAAGTGCCCATGGTTGGTTGGGTCTTATTGGCCACTAGCTTACTACCACATCATATATGGGTCCCACCTAGCTTTCTCACTGGGATGCCACGTGGCACACTGTTGGCCTTCTTTTTTGCATATCCTTTCAAACTTCAAACTGCGATAAGTTGGCCATGCAAGCTCGTATTTCAGTGCCGTCTATGTCACTGGAAATGTAAGGACGAGCACTATAACTTGGTGCCAATATTGTTGGGATTTGAGGACTTCGAAACTTGAGCCTTTAGGTATCCTCCTAAATCATCCAACAAGTAAAGTTTGAGTGCAAACACAACTGGCTTATTGCATCTTATTCCCATCCTAGAATGGAAGTGGGAAGCAATTTCTATGGATTTTATTACAGGGTAGCCAAGCATGATTCAATCATATTGGTGGTCAACAAGTTGAGTAAGGTAGCTTAGTTTGTGGCTGTTAAATCTAAAAATTTAGATATAGAGGTGGCTCAAGCTTTCATAAAGGAGATTATGATATTGTATGGAGTTCCCAAGAAAATCATCATGGATAGAGATGACAAATTTACTTCAAGGTTTTGGAAGGAGTTGTTTGCAGGCTTGGGAACAGATTTGGCTTTTAACACAACATATCATCATTAAATCAATGGATGGACTGAGAGAACAATCAAAATTATTCAAAACATGCTAAGAATGTATGTAATGCATCATCCTAAGGAGTGGGAAGAGTACCTTCCACTTATGGAATTTTCATATAACAATGCGTATCAATAATCGATGAAAATGAGCCCATTTGAAGCACTTTATGGGAGGAATTGTAACACTCCTATCAACTGGAGCGATCTAATGAATAGGAATCTTATTGGGCTTGATATGTTAAAATACACGGAGAAGAAAATTCAAAGCATCAAAAGAAATTTAAAAGAGGCATAAGACAGGTAAAAAATCTATGCGGACCAACATAGATTTCACAAGGAGTTTCAAGTTGGGGAACCTATTTTCTTGCGAGTTAGACCCAAGAAAAACTCATTAAAATTTGGGTCATATGCCAAGTTGGCACCATAGTTTTGTAGGCCTTTTTAAGTGCTCAAAAGGATAGGGCCAACATATAAGATGTCTTTTCCTCCATCAATTAGTGTGCATGATGTTTTCCATGCTTCAATGCTTAAAAATATGTGCAGGATTCTAATCATGTGATTGATTGGTTTGTGTGACAAGTAGAACCAGAGGGAGAGTTCCAACCAAAACCTCCATGCATCTTGCACTGAAGGCATCTCATGCTCCAGAATTGAGAAATAGAGCAAGTCAAAGTGCAGTGGAGACACTTTGGTCTGGAGGAAGCCACGTGGAAAATGACTAACCAGATGTGGGCAACATATCCTTTCTCATTTGATTTGTAGAAGCAAATAAAAATATGATGTAAATGTTGTACACATTTGTGTATATAAAGCTCCATAATCAACAATGCTTGGTCTAAAGCATGTCCTGTTGTGTATGGTTATTAAACACTGAGGATGGTGTGAGGAGGGGACACATATTCTAGATTGCTTTAGGAGGGAGATTGCTTTAGGAATGTGTTGTTTTAAATAACAATCTTGGTTGGATGAAGTGGTTTTAATTGCACTGATTGAGCAATAAAATTAGATGAAAATAAGAGGACATGTTGAGGTGTCCTCTAGTTCTAACAACAAACAATAAAAGCACAAAAATTTAAAGGCATGCATGGGTTGCATTGTACTAAGTGGTTGACTAGCTTGGAACTGGGAAGGAGATATATAGTTAGATCAGTTGGGAGGAAACACACACATCACACATGATCACATATGCATAAGGAGGGAGGACATAGTCTCCTAGATTCCCTCTCATGCGTAGAGATAGTGGAAGAAGGGAATGCATTTTGTTACCTCTAGTGCACATGCACATGAAGCAAAGGAGAGAATGTAGTGAGTAATACTATGAGAAAATTTCCTCCAATGGTGGAGGTGAGAAAATAATGAGAGTGCATTAATCATCTTTGGGAGAAAGCAAGCTATGGAGAGATAGGAACCGAAAGAAGAACCCTCTCTGAGGCTTTATAGGTAAAAACATTATAGAGAGCAGTGGCTTGCCTATAAGCATGAAGAACCTATTAGAAACTTGTGGATTGGTGAACCTACTGGTTTGGGAAGGGTCACTCAAGTGCTTGTGAGGGTTGTTGAACCACCAGGTGTTTCATTGGAGTTGAATCTTTAGTGTTCGACTCACTGATGAACCACTTGGAGAGGTGATCTCTTACCCACTAGTACCTTATCCACTAATGAACCTTCCTTTGATGTGGACTCTCTTCTCCTAAAAGTGAGAAGATATTCTCTATACTATGGTATCTTGGCATGGATGTTATTTATGTATGAAAATATTGAAGGAAGACGTGTGTAGCTGGTGGATGAAGGCTTTGTGCCCTTGTGGCATCTTATTCGAGTTGTTTTGTTGATTGAAAATTTCTCTTAAGAAGCACTCCACCTTAAGCATTGAATCTAGCTTGGGGATGACAACTACAAGTAATAGTGGTTGTAGCTTGTCTATGGTTGGGTGGAGACTTAGAGTCCCACTCTTAGTTGACAAATTGTTTTTTTGCATAAAATATGTGCTTGTACATGCTCCTTGGTGAAATTATATATATTATTGTAATTGTTTAAATTATATATATATATATATATAGATACGTTTTTCATTGATTGAATGTGGTGTTTGTGATATGGAATTGGGACTCCACTCATGAAAGAGGAATTCCAATGATTCGTGTAATGAATTTCAAGGAAGAATTGTTTTCCTATAATTAATTTTGGGTTGTATTGTAACCTTAATAATTGGTTAAATGCATAGGTGAAATCTCTTGTTAAAAATACTTTTGTGTTTATTTTGAGATTAGAATTTTAGTCCAATGATACATGTGCATCCATTCTATATGAAGAAATATATGAATATATGCATTAGGATACATTTTCCCCACTTAATATTAGAAGAGATAGTGTAGTGAATGTACACACACACACACACATCTTTGTGATCATGTGTGTAGAAAGGCCTATGGCCATGGACAAGTTTATTAAAGTTCAAGAGGGATAGGCTAGAAAAGTCTTTGTGTATCTTTGTATGTCATTAACTATGTATCAGAAGCCTGGGTGAAGGCCTTGTATATTTTATAAGTGGTCACTAAGCATGGGCTAGAATTATTTTAAGACCAAAGCACAGGATGTTTAGAGGAAATGGATTAACACTATTTAACCTTGTGACCAAGCGCAATCACCAAATGTTTGAGCAAGGGATATTTGGACCACTAGAGGCCGACCATTCCTGTTTATTGGATGAACCTTGGTGCACTATCCCTAGAAAATCCAAAGGGGGTACTAAGAGGAAACTCCTGGGTCGAATCCCCAGGATGAGGTGGCAGTGGGACCGTTGCTAATTCTCAGTGGAACCCATAGCTGCAGGACAAGTGGTGAGGAAGCTGTGATGTAGGTGGACATTCCTGACGTTAGGGACTAGTGACGTCACCCTAAACACTAGAGATTTTTCAATAGAATGCTCGAGATACAAGTTTTGGGTGACGCGGTTTTCGTTAGCCTGATGAATAGAGACTTCTCACCATTAGTTTGATGGGTGTGTAAGTTAGAGGGGGAGGGACATGCTATATGGTTCAATAATCCTAATGGTTCCAATGCAAAGTACCCTAGGCCTTTTCAAATGAGTGCTAAGGAAAATGCCTGAGATTTTATTCCCAAGGCGAGGTGGCAATGTAGGCCCAACTCTAATGGAGTAGGTTCCATGAGGTTTTATTTATGCTTGTGTATGCATTGGTTTCTATAAGAAATAGAAAGGCATGGATGAGTCGATAACTAGAGTCAAGTTGCCACATGGGCATTGACTGGATTTTCCATGTAGGCACCAAATGGGTCAATGGGAGTGCCATGTGGTAGTCCAAATGACCCAACAAAGTTTAATAGGTCAATCCTTGTGGGTTTATAACTTGTGAATCTAGAAATACATTGAGGTAAAATTATATGTCGTCAAAATCATCTTGACAAGACGAATGCAATGGTATCGTTCGTTTTGAGTTTTGGAGAGTAATGGAGGAGAAAAAAAATAGAACCCATTTCCATATTGTGATAATGAGAGTTAACTTAGCTTAGTAGTTACTTCTTGCTATCCATAGTAAGGGTTAGGGTCAGAGGGGGTATGTTACAACCTTGGACTAAGATAATTTTAGTTTCCTTGGACTACATAATGTCAGTTTCCTAGACACTCTAGTGGGAGTATTAATTGGTTGAGGGAAATATAGTTAAAGGGGTCAGTGGAGATTGTGCAAAGAAGAAAGATTTAAAATGGGAAGGATGGAAGGGAGATAGGGTTTTCCCATTAGGAAAAATATTTTTCAAGAGAGTAAGCTTTGATGATTGGGCTCTATGTTGGCATTGCATTTTTTGTTTTATTCTCAATGCTTGACATTATTTGTTTCCTTATACAACTGGAAGCATTGCTATAAACATGTTTTTCTAGCACTATAGGATCAGAGGGGAAGGAAACTAATGTTGATCCCTAGATTTGTTGAGAGGATAATCCAATGAAGCAATTTACTTTTGCAGGAAAAGCTTGGATTGAATCAATGCCAAATTGGAAACTCTAAATTCTACAAAAGAGGCATTTTCGCAAATTTTATTCATTATATTCAATAAAATTTATGCATTTTAAAGATAATACTGTTGAAAAGGGAGGAAGTTAAGATGTTAAAGAGGTTATTTTGAAATTGTACATATGTTTTAAGATAAATTACAAAATTTCACATTGTAAATTACTATTTTTCCTTCTATGAAAATGAGCTATTGTTATACACTATTAAAAGTTATTAAATCTTAAATTACATAATTGGTTGTTAAAAAAACATTGTTATTCTTGAAAATAGGTTTAAAATGTAATATATGATTCTTTCATATTCTATGTTTTTTTTATAGATTTTTTTTTCCTTACAATTTTATTGTGATGACCAAAAGTCGTATACACAGCAAAAATCTTTAAAATACTTCAAAGGCGTAAATGTCCATTGTAAGACATGCATTTGTATATTGAATATTGTATATTGAATTAATGTAAGATATGAGATGATTACAAATGAGAATGAGAGCCTGATTATATACCCTAGCCAGGTTCTTTTTCATGAATGGTCATGTCTCTAAGACATGCCTCTTCATTACTAACTAACTAACCATTAGTTAATTAATTATTATTATTATATTTAATTTATATTTATTATTTTTATATGAATTATATTCATAACATTACCTCTCTCTTCAAAAATCTTTGTCCTCAAAGCGTACTGAGAATATTTTCTCGTCTCTGAACTTTCATCTTCATTGATACAAGATGATATGATTCTCTGAGTGATAGAAAAGAATTTCATACTGAGAATGAATCAAACCATCCTAGATTAATCTTCTGATATCTGAAAGTTTGTGGTGAATAGTTATCGTAGGACTGGATTCTGCAAACTTCAGTATTCTTGAGAACATAAATTTTCCATTTATGTTCTAAGTGATATTGGTACGTAGAATGATTGAGAAGTCTACTCTTGTGATACAAATGTCAATAAATAGTTCTTTTGGTTGTACTTTCCCTTATCATGTTAGTGGTTATTTCCTGATTTCCTTAGGCACTGTTGATGTTGAGTTGGCTACTAAATCATCATTTGGAATCTCCATCATTTGAATTGCAAAGTTTGCATATGCCTTCACTTCAATAGGCTTATTCTATGCTTGAGTTACAATTTTGACAAGATCGATATTTGTTTATTTATCTTCAACTTAGATTGAAACAGCTGAAGACTTCAATACTACTTCTTAAAGTTGTTTTAACTTTTCGTTTAGTGATTTCTTGTCACTTTTAAGTTTCTTTATTTGTGTAAGGTTTGGTTATGATTCCTTACACGTGAAAGTTTGCCATTTCCGTAATCGTTGAATTTTTCCTTAATATTTTTTTCTTTATCTTTTAAATTTTTTATTTTCTCTAATAATTTTTATTAAGGGTTTTTAGGTACAAATTTTATTTTTATTTTTTTAATAGATTCTCCTTTAGTTCCTTATTATAAATTTCCTTTTCTTGTTTTACTCTTTGTTTCTTAACCTTGGACTATTTCATCTGTGAAATTAATTTCTCATCATGGTCCCTTAGACGTCAAATTTTTTTGTTGCTTTCCGTTGACTTTTCATGAAACTGATCTTTGGAATCTTTATATTTCTTCTCTGATGCTTCGTTCTTTTGTTGAATTTTTGTGATTTATTCCTTTAATCATTTTATTTGCATCTTCTCATTGTCTCGATGTTCTTCTATAAGAAATAAGCTTCCACACCTTGGACAACGTAAATTGCACTTTTTTTAATATATGTATATCCGATTTCGTCTAGACAACTTGGACATTTAGACTCTTCCTTCTCTTACATATAGTTTTAAAGATATTTGGAAAGATCCCTTTTGACTTTATAATGCACTTTTTATGAATAATGGACAACCTTTTTATATATATGAATGTTCTCTTTCAAAATTTACAGTGGACTTTTTTTTACTAGGATCATTGAAATGTCAATGGCCAAAGGCCTAAATGGAGACATGGAGAATCTCCAAACTTTGAGCGAAACGCTTCAATTACACAACAACAAGGTTGAGGGAAGTTGATGGCCAAAGGCCCGGTGATCAAAACCAACATGGCTCTCATACCAATGTAATGAACAAAATTCATATACGCAACGAAATTTTTTAGAATACTTTAAAGATGTAAATGTCCATTGTAAGAAATGTAACTATGTATTGGATATTGTATATTGAATTGATGTAAGATATGAGATGATTACAAATGAGAATGAGGGTCTGCGTATATATCCTAGGCAGGTTCCCTTTCATGAATGGTGATGTCTCTAAGACATGCCTCTTCATTACTAACTAACTAACCATTAGTTAATTAATTAATATTTATTATTATTATATTTATATTTATATTTAGTATTTTATATGAATTATATCCATAACATTTATTAGATTGTATGCTATGAAACCATGTCACTCTATCTTAATTTAGGAGAGATATGTAAATGAAAGGATGAACCCTAGATTACATGCCACTACATGAAATATAAAACATAAACATGAATTTAAATTGGATTCATGCACTATTATATTTACACAACACTAGTGTACCCAAAAGTGACAATTAAGAGGATTGACCTTGCTTTATGTGGGTGAGATTTTCCCCAATTACTAAATCCCCCAATCTAGTTCATATAAAATAACAATAACATCATTGCAAGTATGAAATCTTATTGTAAATGAAGGGATGGACTCTAGATCACATAACACTACATGTAGTATTCAACATAAAATTGAACTTAAATTTGTTAAAAAAATGCAACAAGAAAATCATAATTTAATTGCCCTTGAATTAAATTGTAATTCTAGTTCTCATAGCAACTTGTAATAAGTTACTAAGTTAATTTGACTTAGTTGACTTAGTTAATTCGAGTTGGGAGTCTCTCTAGAGTCATGTAGAGTGGTTCCTAAATTTTAGGGGCCCAAGTTGAGTTCTATTGAGTTGTAATTATTTAATTCAGTTTAACTAAGTTAAATTCAATTAAACTAGTTCCAATTGATGGAGGAATTAGTGGGAGATCCAGTAGAGGGGTGTAACCAGCACTTCTCAACCAGTAAATTGAGGATTCACTCATAATTAACTCATGCATATTAGATCATAGAAAGAACCAATTGAGATTAGAGTTCAAGGATAGTGTATTATCAGTTGTAAAATAATCTAAATTAAACTAATGGTGCATGCAATCAGAGGAATGCCTATGATATATTTCACAATTATGGATGAAGAATTTCCCAATTAAATATGGGCTAATTCCCTAGGAAAAATAGGAGCTTGGAAGGCAACAGATTTGACTAAGTATTGGCCAGAGATTGTTCGTGACGTAGTGAGACAACTTGAGATTGTGCAGAGATTACTCAAGCTTGAGCAAAGAATTGTAATATTCTCATATTTTCTAATTAATGCAATATACAGATAGGATGGGTTTTTAGCTGTGTTTTTCCCCATAAAATTATTGTGTTATGTGTGATTGAATTCTTTCCCTTTTATGCTTTGTGATTTCATTGATCATTTATTGTTTCCGCTGATGAGTAGAGTAGATTCAAGTCTATTGTTTTAGCATATTAAAATCTGCAGTTTTAATCTATAAGGAATCTCTACATGGTATTAGAGTTGAAATCAATGTAGAATTGGAGAATATGAGTTTGTCTTTTGTAGGAGAAATTGAATTTGCAGTATCATACTTCAGAGCCAACAAGATGTCATTATATGGATTGAGATATGCCCTTGAGGGTAGTTCGAACTATATTTCTTGGAAGGACAACATGGAGGCAGTCTTGGAAGACAACAGGTTAAGGAATTCATAGACAAAGATATTCCTAAGCCAGTTGATGCTCAAGATCTGAAAGAGTGGAGAAAGTGTGTGGAAAAGGTGAGAAGGATTATCCTAGATGGAGTTTGAGATCATATTGTCTCGAACCTTCATGGTAAGGAAAATTCATTTTCAATGTGGAAGGCCTTGACAGACATGGTTCAAAACAACAATGACCACAAGAAGCAAGCATTGAAGGACAAGCTCAAAAAGATCAAGATGGAGAAGGATGATAGTATACCAAATTACTTGACCAAGTTCACCCAATGTTGGGATGAGCTTGGAAGTGTCGATGTTATAGTTGTTGAAGATGATATGGTTAGAATAACACTTCTAAGACTCCCCAAGAGTTGGCACAACTACCAGGTTTTAGTTAATGGGAGGGAGAAGCTACCAGAGTGGGAGCGATTGTGGTCCAACTTGGTGGAAGAAGAGATTCAGAAGAATACCAAAGCTGGATCCTCATCCAAGAATGATGATGAGAAGAAACGTGCCTTACTTGGAAAGGCAAAGAAAGGAAAGAGGAAGACATCCCATTCCAAATCAAATTCTAGTCAGGGCAGCAAGAAGAAGGAAATGTTGAAGATGAAATGTTTTCACTATCACGAGCTGGGACACTATGCCACAAAGTGTCCACTCAAGAAGGTCACTAAGAAGCCCTCAGGAGGAGCGGCAACAGAAGCTCTTGCTTCACAATTCGAACTAGATTTCACCCTCATCGCTTGCATGGTGACATCGACGAAGGGTAGTGTGTGGTACCTGAGTAGTGGAGCCTCATTCCATACGACTAGCAACAAAGAGTTCTTCAGTGACTTGGAGGAGAAGGACCTCCAGATGCACATCGAGATGGGAGATGATGGGAGGTATAACGTGACCGACATCATTGTTGTTACCTTTTAGAGGGAGTTTGGTACTCCACTCACATTAAAAGATGTCATGTATGTTCCAGGTTTGAAGAAGAATTTGGTTTTAGTTGCCATGTTGGAGGATGGTGGCTACGGTGTGATATTTAGAAAGGGAAAGGCTTTCCTTCATCACATAGCCTCAGGACATTGAAGCAAATCGTGTTTTGGGTGAAGAACCTCTACAGATTTAATGTAGAAGATTGTGCAACTTTATGCACTAAACTAGAGAAGGTGCAAAGCTGAGACATCAGTGAGTTGTGCATAAAATATTGGGTCACTTGCACCACAGAGCTTTGAAGGTCTTGCAGAAAAATTCTACAGGGCTTCCCAAGGGTACACTAAAGCAGAGAGACACATGCAAAGGGTGTACATTGGGGAAGTACACCAAATATTCCTTTCATGATAAAGATAGTCGAACGCAAGTGATCCTTGATAGATTTCACTTAGATGTGTGTGGACCATTCTCGACAACATCCATGACCAAACACAGGTATTATGTAATATTTGTTGATGATTTTTCTCGTAAGTGCTGGATTTTCTTCATGAAGAAGGAAGATTAGACACTCGCTAAATTTTGTGAATTTAAAGCACTTGGCGAGAAAGATATTGGCAAAAAAGTTAAAGCTCTTAGAAGCGGTAACAATGGAGAATGTGTCAAATGAATTCAAGAAATTCTATGCATCATAAGGCATTTGACAGGAATTAATAGCACCTCATAACCCACAACAGAATAAGGTGGCTGAAAGGAAAAAAAAAAGAATTGTGGGAGAGGCACAGAAGATGTTACATGATCAGGGCCTACCACTACACTTGTGGGCTGAAGCTTGTAACATAGTTGTTTATTTGCAGAAAAAAAGCCCTCATCAAATTCTCGGGATGAGTACACCAGAAAAAGTTTATTAAGGTAAGAAAACAGATGTGGCACACTTAAGGATATTTGGTTCATTAGTATACTGTCATGTTACCAAGGATACACAAAAAACGATATAGCCAACAATGGAGTTGGGTATATTTGTGGGGTATACTGATACATCTCACAAGTATCGGGTGTAGCTTCCATCCAAGAGGATAACAATGGTTTGTAGAGATGTGAAGTTTGATGAAGAGAAGGTCATGGTATGTTCTCTTGATAGGGAGTTTCAGTTACATGCAAATGAGGAGCTTTTAGCTCCAAAGGAGGAATCTCAGGATGATGTGGAGCAGCCACATGCAAAGGAGTACGAGAGTGGAAGAACCCACTCATGTAGAGACTTCTAGAGATGGAAGGAAGTGCACCAGAGAGGCTAACATATTGATGCATGATGCTAAAGAGAATGTAGGAGCACCCACATCACAACGTAGGCAAAGTAGGTCACCAGATCGGTACACTGGCTACATGGATCTGATGAGCCAGAGTGTAGAGGCTAAGTCATCCTCATTTGAGAAAGCAGTGCGACAACCATTATGGGTTAATGCGATGGTTGAGTGGTATGACTTCATTATAAAAAATAATGTTTGGTAAGTGGTCTCAAGACTAGCAGACAAGTCAGTGGTAATTTCCAGATGGCTTTACAAGGTAAAACAAGCAGCAGATAAGAGTGTAGAGAAACACAAGGCCATATTTGGCCAGAGGTTTCTGTCAGGTGGAGGGAATAGATTACGAGGAGACCTTTGCTCCAGTAGCAAGGTACTCTTCAATAAAATCTATTTTAGCACTTTCAACGTAGATGAGATGGAAGATACATCAGATGGATGTGAAGATAACATTCCCCAACGACATGATTGAGGAAGAGGTGTCTATTAAGTAGCTGGAAGGATTTGAGACCTTCAACATAGAGTCGCATGTGTGCAGACTCAAGTGAGCACTGTATGAACTAAAACAAGCACCCTGTGCTTGGTACACCAGGATTGACAATTATTTCACCAAGTTGGGCTTTGCCAAAAGTGAAGCAAATGTGAACCTTTACCATATTGTGGTTGAAGGTAAATTGTTGATTATAGTATTATATGTCGATGATTTGATTCTGACAGGTAATGAGAAGTTGATAAAATCTTGCAAATATGATCTTGCAATAGAATTTGAAATGAAGGACTTGGGGTTCATGCATTACTTTCTTGGTATGAAGATATGACAAGGACACGAGGAATAGTTTGTCTTTTAGAGCAAGTATGCCAATGAGATATTGAAGAAGAATTAGGGGAATTTTGAGGTCTAAAATGGGCCTCCTAAAGAAATTATAAAATAATAGTGGAAATAATAAAATAAGGTTAGATTACATCATCAAATTTTAGAGGGAAAAAAGAAAAACCTCTTTTTCCAACTCGTATTTGCAACTTATCTCCTTATGGGTTTACTCAAATTTCGAGCGAAAAACACTCGTTGGATGCAAAATTTGATTCCTCATCCAAGGTGTACCCATGTTCCATACTTTCGATGGACCCTACTACATGAAAAATGAGAAATTCATGAAAATCGTGATTGCAATCACGTTTTTCGTATTTCTCATTTTTCGTGTAGCAGAGTCCATCGAAAGTATGCAGCATGGGTACTCCTTGATGAGGAATTAAATTTTTCATCCAATGAGTACTCCCGCTCAAAATTTGAGTAAAAACTTAGGGAGTTAAGTTAAAAATACAAGTTGAAAAAGTAGTTTTATTATTTTTTAATCTCTTTACTCCAAAAATGTTGAATCATCCCCCATGGTTGACATCATCATATTGAATCGTATTGGTTCTTATAAAGTTTATTTTGATTGTACATTTTTTTTAGGTGGCCCATTTTAGACCTCAAAATTCCCGTAATGTTCCAGATGGAAAGCAACAAACCCATGGAGACTCCTCTAGCAGGTAACTGGAAGAAGGAGGGTGTTACTTCAAGTGAAGTAGTGGAGGCTACTATTTATATACAACGCATGGGTTCACTTATGAATTTTGTGAACACACGGCGGACATGTGTGATCTGAGTCGGAGTAGATTAGTAATGTTGTGTTAATTCTCCATTCAGAAATAAAACCAAAATGCTTATCATCTTCTTTTTCAAGTGTTTAAGGATTCAAAACTTTTGCATAATTAACAGATTCCCATGAGAGTTTCTTATGTAAATATTATAAACAATTTAACCTAAAAAAATATGTTGAAAAACAACAATATAATAGCAAAGAAAATCAAAATATAACACACAACAAGCACATGATAAAGGAGTTCACCCCTCCTAGGCTACGTCTCCTTGGTCCAGCTTCCAATGGTTTGGGCCTCTCTATTATGCTCAAATTACATCAAAAGTGTGTTTACAATGTTTAGATGCCTCTGAAACTTGTTTCAATGAGTTCAGAATACCCAAAAATACTAGGATTGGCTATTTTTGTATCAATTTTGGATAAGAACTGAAGGGGTTATGACTTCTCCCAGTTCTCCCACTATTCTTTCCATAAAATGTTCAAAATCTAGCAGAAAACTACAAATTATCCCCAAAATTTGCTAATCGGGCAAGAATTTCTTCGCACCGTGGGCCATATCTTATCAGTCGTATCACAAATCGAAATCGGCAAGTTCAGGCGGGCGGAAGGTCTTGTTTTAGTGGCGGAACACTGCGATACGATATAGGTGAACCCAATGGTATATTAAACTATAACATAAACAAATGTCATGTCTAGGGTCTATTGCGTTTTGAAACTCAGTGAAGTTCACTTGGATCTTAACACAACAAAATGTTTTGATGCGATGTCACAGGCCTGCCAAAACATAAAACTGTAACACAACAACATATCATGTCCGGGAACTCAAACTGATGCGATGTTCACTGATTTGAAACACCTTTTCCACCTACCGTTGATATTTCTGATTTGCGAGGGCCAATGGAAGGCTGCCACTTGGCGCCTCCTTATTCGCTGAAGACTTGCCACATCATCACAATTATGCCATGTACGCAAGTCAAAGTTGAACTTTGGCTTGTTCTAAATTCTGCATACGAACTCAAATTTGAGTGTTGTTCACACCGTTGGATTCAGAATGATGAGCTCTTCAATTTGAAGCTGAGTTTGACAAGATTCTGACACTTTTATTTTTTAGCATAATTCTGAGCCCCTGATCACTCCTCCCCACTGGAAGCCTTTTGGACCCCAAAATGACCACTTTCAGTTATTGAACTGATGAGGGTACTATTCCCTCACCTTCCCCACTTAAATCCATTTGGCCGTTGATGGATGTGTATCTTTGAGACCCACTCGAAGATAATCAATACTTCCCCTTTTTGTTGTTCTTGTTCTTCTGTCAAGTATAGTGTCTTGTTGAAGCACATCAAGGAATTCTGGAGAAAAGTTTTCAATAGATGGAATTTGAACATTCTCTCCTTGATCTTCAATCAAAAGAGGTTCATATAATCTCAAATTTTCAACATTAACAATGGAATAGATTTGCATATATGAAGGCAAAGCAAGCTTGAAAGCATTATTACCAATCTTTTCCAGAATTTTAAATGGATCATAACGAATTGATTTCAACCTTTTACCTTCACCTTGAAGCCTTTCCTTGCTAATGTAAAGCCAAACTTCATCACCTACCTGAAACTGATGATCTACATGATGCTTATCATGCGTTGCCTTATACTTGCCTTGCCTCTTTTCTAGTTTTTCTTGAACTGTTTGGTGAATCAACTTAATTTTCTCAATGAATTTATTTGCTTTGTCTATGTCACTATGTCCATCTATGGCTACATCTTTCTCAAACATGAAATCCAAAGGCAATTTAGGCAAATAACCAAGACATGCCTCAAAAGGAAAAGTTAGAGTAGAAGAGTGTTTTTCTCGGTTTTAAGCATGCTAAATATAATGCAACTGTTCAGCCCACAACTTAGGATGTTTGCTGCAATATCCTCTTAGAAATGAATGATTGTCCTACTAACCACTTCAGTTTGACCATCTATTTGTAGATGAAAGGTTGTACTTTTTTTCAAATTGGTGTCCATCAAGTTCCATAAACTTGACCAAAAATTTCCCAACAAATCGAGAATCACGATCACTTACAATAGAAGTAGGCAATCCAAAATGAACCCATACATTTTGAAAGAAAAGTTGAGTTGTTTGTTCAGTTGTAATTTTCTTTTTACAAGACATTAATATGCACATCTTGTTGAACATGTCCACAACTACATACAAATAATCATGACATTTCCTTGATAAAGGAAGACCTCCTACAAAATCCATAGAAACACTTTCCCATCGTTGTGAAGGCATTGGAAGTGTTGTGTACAATCCTAGTTTCCTATTACTAGGCTTATTGACTACACACAATGAGCAACCTATGATAAAACATGACACACTTTCAAGCATACGAGGCCAGTAAAAATACTTTTGAAGATTTTCCATTGTTTTACTTACACTAAAATGTCCAGCAATAAGAGAAGTGTGTGCTTCCCTTGTGACATTTACTCTTTCTCCTTGTGGAATACAAAGTTTTCCCAAATGATACAACAGATTATCATATACATGGTAGTCTAATTCCTCAACTTGGTGGCTTTGACTCAAGTTTAAATACACCTCTTGAAAGTCAGCATCCTGTGCGTATTGTTCAACATAACTTTCAGGCAAAACAGAATTATTCTTGAGTAAAATGGCTACATTTACAACCGGACTAGAAAGCATATCAACAACTCTGTTATAAATTCCTTTCTTGTACCTGATTACCAAGTGGAATTGTTGTAAAAATCCCATCCAACGAAAGTGCATTGATTGCTGCAATTTGGTTTGGGATTGCAGATATTGCAGAGGTTAATGATTGGTGTGAATAATGGTTTCTTTTCCCATCAAATAATGCTTCCATTTCTTCACAATTTGTATCAATGCATAAAGCTCTTTATTAGACATAGGATAATTAATAACACCACGATTAAAAATTTTAGAATGAAATGAAATGGGTTTACCATGATGTAAAAGAATTGCACCCATGGCGTAGTCACTTGCATCTGTTTGTATTTCAAATGGTTGTTTCAAATCTGGAAATTCTAAAACTGGGGCTGAACTAATCTTTTATTTCAACGAATCAGATTTTTTTTGTTGTTTGCCTCCCCACTGGAAGATAACCTTCACGCTGGTCAACGCATGTAGTGGATGCTATGGAGGAGAAATTGGAAATGAACTTCCTCTAGTACTGTGTTGCTCTTAAAAAACTCCTTACTTCTATAACTGATTTGGGTATTGAACAATTCACAATGACCGAAACTTTAGAGGGGTCAATCTTCAGCTCACCTCCTCCAACTATGTGGCCCAAATACACTAAAGAAGTTTTCCCGAATTCAAATTTGGACATCTTCAGAAATAACTATTCTTTCCTCAAGACATCCAACACTTTCCTAACATGTTTGACATGATCTTCTCGTGATTTGTTGAATATCAAAATATCATCTAAATAGACAATTACAAACTCATCAAGAAATGATATTAAAATATCATTCATAATTTTCATGAATGTAGCTGGAGCATTACAAAGACCAAAAGGCATAACCAGCCACTCAAGCAATCCTTGTTTGGTTTTAAAAGTAGTTTTCCATATGTCCTTCTCAGCTATTCTAACTTGATGATATCCACTTCTCAAGTCTAATTTAGTGAAATACTTTGCATTATTCAACCGATCTAACAAATCATCTATTCTGGGTAGTGGGTATCGATTCTTTATTGTAATTTTATTCAAAGGTCAATAATCTACACACATGCGTCAAGTTCCATCTTTCTTGGGTACCAATACAATTAGTGAACTACATGGTGAAGTAGAAGGACAAATTACTCCTTTATCTAATAATTCTTGGACTTGTTTCTTATTTTCTAATATTTCCGGAATTGATATTCGATACATATCGATGTTTGGGAGTGGAAAATCCTGTTGCAGCTAAATTTCGTGTTGAATTCCTTTTTCTGGTGGAAATCCCTTTTGTTCTTGAAACATGTCTCCATATTGATTGACCACATCAACCAACTCATTTTTCAGCGTCACATCACAGTTGCAAAGGATTCCTATTCCGTGTCATTCTTCTGCTTAATCATAATGAGCACGAGACTCTTCATAGAATTTACTAGTGACTTTATTTCCCCTGCACTTGCCAAAGACAGACTAAGATTTATGTGATGAGCTCCCATAATGTACTCCAATCCATCTTTGAACAAATGCTATTTGTTCTCAAATCTGTGGAAAACAACTCCCTTGTCATACAGATATGGGCTTCCGAATACAATCCCTGAGATATCCAATGGCACAACGTCTAATTCAAAGTCATCAATGAAATTAGTGGTGATTGGAAACTTGAAAACACATTTCCGTGTGACCTGCAAATTAGCATCCTTGGTTATCCAACCCAATGGATACGGTTTATGATGAGGCATGGTTTCCAGATTCATTTTCTTAACCAAATCCGTAAAAATTAAGTTGGTCTGAGATCCACTGTCAAACAACGTATCGATCTTCGTATGTTTGGAAATAACTCGGATATGGAACAACTCGATCCGGTTTCTCATTTGAAATGCTATGGGAATTATTTGTTGCACTGGTGCTTGCCATGAATGTCCCTTTTCTTGCTTTTGCATGGATTTCCCTTTGGTGATTGTGTTTGCAATCTTGGTTTCATCTCCTGAGTCAGAGCCCAAGTCTTGTTGTGCAGCAGCGTTGGTCTTCTATTTCTCTTTATTGTTACATTTCTTCGGTCGTAATTCGGGATGAAGCTTCCAACAATGAGCTTCATCCTGTTCCTCCTTGGAACAATTCTTGCACACGGGCTTCTCCCCTTCTTTCTTAACATAAGCATTTTTCTTCTGCTTTCCTTTAAACTTCTTCCCTTTTTCACCACTCTGAAATGGCTTCTTCTTACCTTCTTCCTGTATATTTTTCCCTCTTTATTCAAGGTGTGTAGCTTGAACATAGACCTCATCAAGATTCGTGGGACTAAACATAAGAATGATATGTCGAAGATAGCTATCAAACCCTCCTATGTATTTCAGTAAGGTATCTTGTGACTGTAAGTCTACTCCTAGCATAAGAGCTCTTTTCCTAAACTCTTGAGTATACTCTCGAACATTTTGACCTTTCAACTGTCTAAAATTTTGCCAATTCATAATGGCTTTCTGCATATGAGATAAATGGTAGAACTTTGTTTTTATAGCAGCAATGAAATCAGACCAATAAATAGAGACCTTATCATCTTTTTTGATCTCGTCTTGAGTTCTTGCTTCCCACCATACAAGTACTACACCCTCTATTCTCAATGAAGCCAACTGAATTTTGATATTATCCTCTTCAAGGTTCTGAATTCTACAATACACCTCCAACTAATGAATCCAGTTATCCAGCTTCTTTGCATTAACTTCACCATTGTACATAGGTAACTCGAATTTAACATCAAGCTTCAGAAAAGGTGATTTACCAATTCCTTTCGAAGAATGATGATGAGTATGAGTAACGGTGGTATTTGTGGAAGAGTGTGAAGATGCTTTTGAAGAAGAAGATGAAGAAAATGGTGGAGATGGTGGAGGTTTTCCTCCATTCCCATTACCTCTTCCTGAAGAACCTTCTCCATTGGGAGGCTTGGAGCTTTCTCCTTGAAATCTATTGTTCCTCTCTTCATAGAGGACCTTAACCATTTCTTTCATATCAAAGAGAGCCTTTTTGAAGGTCTTATAATCTTCTGTCATGATAGGTTCTCCTTCATGAGACATATTCTATGAAGACTCAACTACAACTTGAAATTGTAATGGTGTTGGAATCTCAGCTGCAACTTCTGCAACTTGAGGCTGAACTGGTATAGAAGACTTCGGCAACCTTTCTCTTCTTCCACTTGACCCAACTTCAAGGCTTTCAACCAAATTTCCTTCACCTTTATTGCGCTTTAACCTTGTAAGCGTGCCATAAACTTGCAAACAATTAAACCCTTCTTTCACAAAGAAAATCCAGTAAGCAAAACCAGAGCTATGATACCAACTTGATATGAATTGGAACATATTAGTAATGATGTGCTAATTCCCCATTCAGAAATAAACTCAAGATGTTTATCATTTGCTTGTTCAAGTGCTTAAGGATTCAAAACTTTTGCATAATTAACAAATTCCTATGAGAGTTTCTTATGTAAATTTTATAAACAGTTTAACATAAAAACATACGTTGAACAACAATAATATAACAAAGAACATCAAAATATAACACACAACAAGCACATGATAAAGGAGTTCACCCCTCTTAGGCTACGTCTCCTTGGTTCAGCTTCCAATGGCTTGGGCCTCTATATTATGCTCAAATTACATCAAAAGTGTGTTTACAACACTCAAATGCCTCTGCAACCTGTCTCAATGATTTAGAATACCCAAAACTACTAGGATTGACTATTTTTGCATTAAATTTGGATAAGAACAGAAAGAGTTATGACTTCTCCCAGGAATCCCATTATTCTTTCCACAAAACACTCAAAATCTGGCAGAAAACTACAAATTAGCCCCAAAATCTGCTAACTGGGCAAGAATTTCTCCACACCGCGAGCCATATCCTATCAGTTGTATCACAAATTGCAATCGACGAGTTTAGGAGGGCGGAAGGTCTTGTTTTAGCGGTGGAACATTGTGATGCGATATAGGCGGACCCGACGGTATATTAAATTGTAGCATAAACAAATGTCACGTTTAGGGTCTATCACGTTTCAGAACTCGGTGAAGTTCAATGGGCTCTTAACATAGAAAAAAGTTGTGATGTGATGTCACCGACCCGCCGAAACATAAAAATGTAACAAAGTAATGTATCGCATCTGGGAACTCAAACTGCACTGGGGCCAAGGCCGATACCTGTTCGTCGATCCCTTTCACTAATTAAGATTGCAATTTGATCACATCACAACCTAACCTACTAGAGGCAAATTTGAAACACCTTTTCTGCCTACCGTTGTGATATGCAATTTGCGAGGGCCAATGGCGGGCTACCACTTGGTGCATCCTTATTTGCTGAAGACTTGCGATATCATCCCAATCTTGTGATGTGAGAAAGTGAAACTTGAACTTTGACTTGCTCTAACTTCTGCATACAAATTCAGATTTGAGTGCCATTTGCACCATTGGATCCAGAATGACGAGCTCTTCAATATGAAACTGAGTTTGACAATATTCTAACACTTTGATTTTTGAGCATAATTTTGAGCACCTGATCAATGTATTTTGTGGTTAACCAACTTAGTTAAGCCATGGTTAAGCCAACCAAACTTTATTGGAAGGAAACTAAACATGTGTTGAGATATCTCAGAGGCACCACTCAGTTTGGTCTTTGGTACAGATGGATAGAGGGAGTCAAGCTTCAGGGATTCACTCATATTCTCGGTTGAAGGCTCATAATTGGAGAATTTGGTGGAGGACCTGGACCAGAAAACAATCATCACTACAACAAATTGAGGCTTCGATAACTACTTTGTGAAGAGGATATACATGTTTATTGCTTGGGAAACTTCGGTGGTTAAGTTACCTTTTGAATCTCGGAAGTCTACCTGTGACAACCACCTCAAACCAGTCATAAATCTTAGGAAGTTTGTTTGGAGAAATTGGACCTTTATTAGGTGTACCTTGAGAACAAGCATAGCTCAGATACACCTGGATAGTCATATAGAGAGGTTTGAACTTGAACTTTTGTAGCTTGGAAGATTAGACCCATGGTAAACTTGTGGTAACAAGACACAAGCCTTGAAAATGTAATAGTAGAAGAGATCAGACCTACAGTTAATTATGGAAGCCAACAAAGGAAATTGGAGTAGCATACCTCAGTTGGAGGAGAAACTTATTGATATCACTTAAAGCAACCTATTGAAGAACCCTTCAAGACATTGTGAAGTACTTGAAGAATTGTTTTGGTGCAGATTCTTTTTGGAGTAGCTTATTAAATATTCTAGAAGACCCATGATGAAGCCCTCATGAGGTGACCTTCAGAATTTTGTTTGGGTGACATGAAGAGAAGTGGTGACACCTGCTAAGAGATCAAGGTTATCATTGATGATGCAACATGGAGACTAAAGTGAAGACTAAGCCAAGATTGACAGGGCTTGTTGAAGAAGACATTGGGAGTTGTGAAGTATAACTAAACACATCTTGACGTAGTGAAGCTAAGGGTTGGAGCCCAAGAGTGGAGCCTCGAAAAAACAAGGTTGGTGCCTTGGAGGATAGGGTTGGAGCCCTAGAGGATCGAAGTCCTCAAGAAACCAAGTCAGAACCTAAACTAGATATAGGGTTGGAGCCCTTGAGGTTGGTGCCTCAAAATTAACAAGGTTGAAGCCTTGGAAGTCAAAGTTGGCAAATACAGGTTAGAGCCTGCGAGATTAAAGATCGATATCTTCACCTAAGGTTGCAACCCTGCATATATTGTACTTTATTTATTGAAGAAATTAATAAAAGCATTTATTCTTATTGTTCATTTTGTGTTCTAAATATAAGTGATCTAACTGGTAAAATTAATAATTGAAAATAAATACAAATTCACCCCCTTCTCAGTATTTCCAGCAATTGGTATTAGAGCTAGTACCTTCACTCAAAGCCTAGCAGCGTGAAGGTTGATCCTTAGAACTCAAATGGCAATGCCGAGGAAGAAAGCCTCTAATCCTCCTAAAGATGTCTCTTCCTCAACCTTAAAAACTGAAGACAATCAAATTGAGAAAGTTCCAGTGTTCAATGGAAAATTTAGTGTATGGAAGGTAAGAATGAGAAATTTCTTAATGGCTCAAGGCGTTGGAGTATGGGAATAGGTGATTAATGATAACATGATGGACGAAGAATCCAAGGAGTGCAATGCAAAAGCGATGAAGGCAATCGTGAATGGGTTACCAAATTCTATAAAATCCAATTTGGAAAAGTGTTTGTCAGCAAAGGTTATATGGGACAAACTTCATGACCTTCACTCAAAAGGAGCATTCACCATGATCACTAGTCAAGAAGATGATGGAAAGCAAGAAGGAAATCCATAACCTATCAAAGAATCTGAAAAATAAGAATGATGACATCAAGGCCAAAGAAGACCTAGAAGAAAAGGAAAGCAAATAAGACTTTGAAGAAGATCTCCTCATTAAACGTATAACTGCCATGGAAGAGATTAACAATTTGAGAAAGGAAAATGAGGAACTTAAGAAGAAAGTGCAAGATGGTGACCATGACAAGACAAGGAAGGAAGTTGACCCTTTCAAGCTTCAAGAAAGAGATGAGGAGCTCACTAAGCTTAAGGAATAATTTCATCAAAACAAAACAAAGCATCATGAATAAGTCATATACATGACAAATCAATTGGATAAGGCAAAGAAAAGGGAAGAAGCTTTTCCAAGCCACCTTGAACAAAGACTCAAGAGTTTAAACAAACTTGAAGCAGAGATTGGTCAATATAAGGAGGAGGTCTCCTCCCTTAGATCTCAAGTAAAAGAATCAAGGAAACAAGCACAAGGAGGTGAGAAGATGATGGAAGCTTTGGCATTCATAGAAGGAAAAGTTGATGAAGCAGAAAAGGAGAGAAACACCATGACATGCCAACTAGAAGAAAATGATGATGACATCACCAAGTTAAGATAAAAAATCACTTCTCTTAAGGCCCAATCATGTGAAGCAACCAAGATGAAGGAAGAAATGGAGATCATACTATCAAAAAAGGATGAAGAATGCAAGAAAATGAAGGAAGAAATTGTCTTTCTTAAAAAGGAAGTTGACTTGCTGAATAAGAACTTGAAAAGTTCTCAAACCCTAGATGACATCCTAAGTCATCAAAGGTCTCCCCTTGATAAATCAGATCTTGGATATGCAGGTGAATCTTCAAGCAAGAATGATAATGCTTCAAACAACAAGTATGTGAGGAAGCCAAAAAGAAATGTTGATGCTCCCAGTTCCAACAAAGGCAGGGACAAAAGTCAAGACAACTATGGAAGAAATCCTACTCCAAGGAGACTTGCAGATGGTGTCAAGAATACAAAGGCAATGAATATCATCAAATAATCCCAAGGCAAAAAGACTTCAAAAGTGCATCAAGGAAATTTTCATCTCCCAGGTACCAAAGTATATGTCTTGGTTATTACTATTCTTGTACAAACTTTGGGCACATTGCAAAAGATTGTAAGGTATATCACGAAGACATATATAATGGTCCTTATCAATCTCCTAGAAGCAATTTTGCAAAAAGAAGTCATGATTACTCATTCATAAACAAGATGGAATGCTTCAATTTCCATAACATTGGACATATGGCACTTGATTGTAACATGACTTGGGTCCCTACATAAGCTAGAACCATGACAACCAAGCCACAAAAGAAAATTACACAAATATGGAGAAAGATACAAAATGGAAATGAATGTCTCTTGGACACTCTAGCCAACAACACATGTTGTTGATTTGATAAAGACGTCAAAATTTGATAATCCAAGTGTTTGATGATGAGACTCTACAAAAAAGAGATCATGCATAAATTTTTTATCATTCTTGTCTAAAGAAGCTAGAGGAGTTTATGCAAGAAGGGGGAGTTGGTTCATGTAAACACATCTATCATGGATCACATTGCCAGAAGGAAGAACACCATGAAAGGGGGAGTAATATACCTATGAAGAACTATTATTGATGAAGAAAAGAAGTAGCTTGATTGGGGGAGTGCTTGGGCACCCCGTTTGCCATTGATGTCAAAAGGGAAGAGAATGTTGGAAGCACGAGAATATTGCTATCAATGGCAAAGGGGGAAATTGTTAACCGAGGTTGTCATTGATGTCAATATGGCATTGTTTGTGATGGAAAATTCTTGTGATGTGTGATGTTTCCCTAAATGCCTATTAACAATAATAACCTAGAATAAAACCCTAACCCTCAAGTTGGAAGGGTATTAATGGGAAACCCTAGAAGATTTGTTGGCTGGTCCTAAAATTATTAAATAACATGTATTTAACATTTACATAACTAAAGTAGAAACATGGATAAAAGGACCAAGAATCACACATGACAACCATATATATGACAACCATATATATAATATAATAATATTTTGTCATATATGTTTATCAAATATAAATATATATATTACATTGATATGATCTAATATATATAATAAAAAATTATATTGGATTTAATCCTGCACAAATTCATATGGTTCTCCCTCTTCAAGACGTCTAATTTATCGTATATCAGACATTGAACTTAACCATGCATCTCAGCGGTCATACCACTTCGATGGTCCCCACAAACCCACGTCGGCCTTAATTAAATAGACGCCTCTTCTTTGAGATTTGAAATCAGTATATAAGTAAAAGAATTTGACTCATCATTTGATGCATCGATCAGAGGAGAAATACACAACAGCGAAAAAGAGAGGAAGAACGAAGAAGGGCGAGATTGACTACGCATATGGTCATTCCTATATCTCGGACCTGTGTTTGACAATGATTCGAATCACTGTCCAAAAGGACGTTTTGTGGATCTAAGGAGATATTTATTACCTGACTGTGGAAGAATCTTAGTATTATACTTAAAGAATACATATTTTAGAACCTGTAATATATCCTTCGGAGCCGTGAAGAGATTCAGTATTTCGGACTTGACTTAGAAGCTCCTGGAACCGTTCTTCCAGATTATTTGAGTGTGAACAGGGTTTCTTTTAATTGGACGCAGAATATGAAGCCTTGAGAATAATCATAGCTCAGATACATCTGGATAGTCACATAGAGAGGTTTGAACCTGTGGTAAACTTGTGGTAACAAGGCATAAGCCTTGACATTGTAATAGTAGAGGAGTTCAGACCTACAGGTAATTGTGGAAGCTAGCAAAGGACATTGGAGTAGCATACATCAGTTGGAGGAGCATTGATATCACTTGAAGTAGCCTATTGAAGAGCCTTTGAAGACATCATGAAGTACTTGAAGAATTGCTTTGGCGTAATTTTTTTTTGGAGTAGCTTATTAAAGATTCTAGAAGACCCATGATGAAGCCCTCATGAGGTGACCTTGAGAATTTTGTTTGGGTGATATGAAGAGCAATGGTGACACCTTCTAAGAAATCATAGTTATCATTGATGATGCAACGTGGAGACTAAAGTGAAGACTAAGTGAAGATTGACAAGGTTTGTTGAAGAAGACATTGTGAGTTGTGAAGTATAACCAAACACATCCTGATGTAGTGAAGCTAAGGGTTGGAGCCCAAGAGGTTGGAGCTTCGAAAAAACAAGGTTGGTGTTTTGGAAGATAGGATTGGAGCCCTAGAGGATCGCAGTCCTCAAGAAACTAGGCCAGAGCATGAACCAAATATTGGGTTGCAGCCTTTGAGGTTGGTGCATCAAAATTGACAAGGTTGGAGCCTTGGAAGTCCAAGTCGATGCTTGGCAAATACAGGTTGGATCTTGGGAGATTGAAGATCGGTGTCTTCACCTAGGGTTGGAGCCCTACATATATTGTACTTGATTTATTAAAGAAATTAATGAGAACATTTATTTTTATTGTTCATTTTTTGTTCTAAATATAAGTGATCTAACTGGTAAAAGTAACAATTGAAAAGAAATATCGATTCACCCCCTCTCAATATTTCTAGCAGTGTTGGGTTTAGCAAGGGGGTTACAGGAGGGGGGGTGCGAGGAAGTGCCCCCGAAATTTTTTCTGCCATGTGGACCCAATAATTGTTGGGCAGAACCAAGGATGGGAGGTGGACCCAAGAATGGTGAGCAGAGTCACCCATGGTTTTATGCATGGTTTTTACACATGGTCTTATGCATGATGGTTTTGACCATGGTGTTTTGTAAGTATGGTCAAGAGAACTGTGGTTATGTTTTACTTTAGGATTAATGGATTGAGTTTTATGAATTCTTCGACATATATATAATGTATTATAACATTAAAAGAAATATAATGAAAAATTCATTTGGTTTTCTCAGTTTTGGGTTCTAGGAGAAAATATTTGTGTATATTTTTTATGTTCTCGCAATTGTATATTTTTATGTTTTTAAGAATTCATTTGTAGGTAATTTTTGTACAAGGATACAAACTACGTTTGATATAAAATTTGTTTTGGCTTAAAGGGGACACCTTTGCAGATAAGGGGTTTTCCTCAGCTCTGTGGTAGACCTTGTTACAATGGGATATCTGTGGGATAGATTCTTGCAGTGAAAGGAGATGGAAAATAGTGGAAGGATAGAGATCGTGAAATTCAATGGATAAATTTTTGAACCGAGTAAGCTTAAGATGGAGGATTTGTTGGTGGATAAAGATCAATGGATGGCAATAGATCCAGGTACTAAACCAATAGAAATGTTGGGAGAAGACTAGACCAAGTTGGATTGGAAAGCGAAGAGCACGATACCACTATGCATCTCAGAGTTAATTGTTGAATGTTTCAAGAGAAGCTACAATAAAGACTTTGTGGGACTAGTTAAGGGCTTTGCATCAATCTAAGTCCCTAGTGAACAAACTGTTCCTACAGAAAAATTTGTATAACCCAAGGATGATGGATGGAGACTTGGTAACAGAGCATATGAACACCTTCAATGTTGTGGTAAGTCAGTTGTTATCTGTTGATATTAAAATTTCAAATGAAGATACTTGCATGAATTTGTTGTGTTCTCTACCATACTTATGGGAATCATATTTTGGTTGTTGCTATAGGTAGCAATACAACTACCTTGAATTTTGATGAAATAATCTCATCCTTGTTGGAGGAGATGAGACGAAAAAATATGCAGAGCTAGAATGGAGATGCCTTATTTGTAAGAGGGCGCTCCTAAAACATAAATATAAATAAGTCGTCAAGTGGAAAATATAAATCTAGAGAGAGATCTAAATCTCTAGGAAAATCTGTAAAGTTATGTTGGAAATGCAAAAAAGAAGGGCACCACAAAAAAGACTATAGATCTAAAACTCTTGAGAGAGGAAAGGGATTTGATGATGCTCCTTCTGCAGAGGTACAAACCACCTTAGATGAAGGTCGAGGTATGTACTTAGCTCCTTCTTCAACTACACACACTATTGATTTGGGGTAGCATCGGATGTGCTCTAACAACAAAAATGGTGGAGAGGCTAAAGCAAATAAGATCTCCAAGACCCAGAAATGGTTTGGGCAGAATCTAACCAATTTGGGAGATATTAAAATAAATAATATTTTTAATGGAGTCCCTGAAAATAAAATATTAATGTGAATTAATATAAAATTGAGTTAGAATGGTCCAAAAGTCATGGATCAAGCTAGATTTAATCTTAGTCGATGATTAGGGACTTAATCTTGGCCATTGAATTGTCAACGAGAAAAACATAAGAGGAGGCTTGAGGGTCACTTGGAGAATACACCGAGTTGATCAAGAATTCGATTTTCTAGCGCAGGTCTTGCTGAAGAAATCGAAGGAGTGATCAGAGTCGTAGCTAAGGGGCAGCGAATGTAGTGGCAGAGAGGCAGAGATAGTACCGAGAGCATCAATACAAAAGTTGGGAGAGGGTTGACGTAGATCCAGCTAGAGGCCACTAGAGACCACGCAAAAGCAACCAGAGGCCAGGCAGAGGCAGTCAGGAGCTGTGAAGAGCCTAAGGAGAGACACTGTGGGAGACGTTTAGACTCTAGAGGCTGATGCAGACCCTTGAGAGGTTGATGTTGGGCTAGATAGGCTGACGTTGGGCTAGAGAGGCTGACGAAGACCTTAGAGGATGACGCTGGGCTAGAGAGGCTGACGAAGACCCTAGACGCTGATGTTGGGAGATTTCGTGGGGCATATTAGGGTTGATATTTGTCTCCAACTGAGAGGTACTACTGCCAAGGGAATTCTTTGTTGGGTGATCCATTTCTGGCACCCAGATTGTATTTTGAAACTGCTTAATAATAAAACCCTCAGATAACTGCACCAATTTTCATGTATTGGGTTTTTCCAGGGACATTAGTCCAAAAATAACAATGTCACTTGTGTGCTTGTTTTTGTTTCAGTTGATAATCTGTATGTGTTGAGACTGTACTTGTATTTATTTTCAGTATTTACATGGCAAATAACTTGTTAATTAATAGAATAAGTAGAAAGAAATAAATCAGAAAGTACAAAAAGGATTTCTAACAATTAGACTTAGAAATTCCAACACAAAGTTCATGGGGGAATGGTTGATTGACTCAGGTGCATCCTTTCACATGACTCCCCATAAGGAGTGGTCCAGTGAGTACGAGAAATATGATGGTGGCAATGTCTTCCTAGGTGATGACAGGAAGACCAGAATCATAGGATGTAAAAGATTCAAGTTGAAGTTGTGAGGTGCAAGGATTATAACACTTCCTGGTGTTCTGCACATTCTTGCATTGGCCAAAAATATGTATTTTTTGTAAGTAAGGTAGATGATGCAAGTGCGAAAATAGTGTTTGAGAGATATACCTGCAAGATAGTTCGAGGAGAACTGGTATTGATAAGAAGAGTTAGGATTGAAACTCTGTACAAGCTTGTAAGAATCACTATTAGTGATGGGTGCATTAGTTCTATGGTTCTTGAAAGTGGAGTAGAAAACCTTCTAGTCTCTAGTGAAAAGACTATGTTATGGCATCAAAGATTGAGACATATTGGAGAGAAAGGCCTTCAAATAGTACATGGTAATGGCATGGTATAAGGTGTGTTTAATTTATCTATGGATTTCAATTTTTGTGAACATTGTATATATGGGAAACATAATTGGGTGAGTTTCTCCTTTAGTGCTAAAAGGGTAAAATAAATATTATAGCTTGTGCACAATGATGTGTTTGGACTTATGTTGGTTCCATCATTGTGTAAATTTGTGTATTTTCTCTGGTTTATAGATAATTTCTCGAGGAACATATGGATATATTTCTTTAGGAAGAAATCTGAAGTCTTTGACAGGTTTAAAGAATTTAAGGCTATAGTGGAAAATCAGATAAAGAAGAAGATTAAGGTGTTGAGGACAGATAATGGTGGATATTTTTGCAAAAAAGAATTCAAAGAATTCTATAAGTGTGGTATAACATGAAAAAAGACTACTCCATACACATCATAAAAATGGAGTTGCAGAAAGAATGAACAAGATGTTGATGGAAAAGGTAAGAAACATGTTCATTGGTGTTGGATTAGGGCATAAATTCTGGATAGAGATAGTGGATATTGCATGTTACATGTTTAACAATTCACCTTCATCAACATTAGAGGATAAGACTTCACATGAGGTATGGACTAGTAAGAAATCCTCTCTCTCACATCTCAAGGTATTTGATTGGGATGCATATGTACATGTTCCAAAGGAGAAAATAACCAAGTTTGATAGAAAATTTGAAAGGTACATCTTTATTAGGTATAAGGATTGTTTAAAAAGTTACAAACTTTGGAACCCAGAAACAATGAAGGTTGTGTATAGTCGAGATGTGGTGTTTAGAGAAGTGAAAGATGTTA
Source organism: Pinus taeda (assembly GCA_000404065.3). Classification (NCBI taxonomy): domain Eukaryota; kingdom Viridiplantae; phylum Streptophyta; class Pinopsida; order Pinales; family Pinaceae; genus Pinus; species Pinus taeda. The sequence goes on from APFE031037913.1 coordinate 111,699, forward strand.
TTAAACATGAAGTCATACCAAAGGAAAAGGAACCAGAGAAGATAAAGTTTGAAATGAAGGAGAAAGAATCAAACTCTACAGAAAACATGAAAAAAGAGAGGAATATCCACATGCTCTAGTTTTCAAGAGATCATTTTGAAAGAGAAGACAACCAAAGAGGTATAGTCCATCTAATTTCTGTTCAAATTTTGCTTATCTATAACTGATGATGATCCCAAATTTATTAGGGAGGCAATGTATTCAAAGGACGAAAAGCTTTGGAAAAAAGCCATGGTTAAATAAATGGAAGCCTTGAACAAAAATGAGGCTTGGCATCTGGAAGGAAACCCATTAGCAACAAATGGTTGTTTAAGAAGAAGATGAATCAAAAGACAAGGTGGAAAAATAGAAAGCTTGGATGGTCATAAAAGGTCATTCGCATGTGTCGGGAATTGATTTTGGTGATATTATTTCCCATGTTTCCAAGCTGGGTTCTAATAGATTATTTTTATTTGTTGTTGTTGCTTTTGAATTTGAGGGAAAATAGATGGATGTGAAGATAAGATTTGTTCAAGGGGATCTGTAAGAAGAGATCTACATGAATCAACTAGAAGGCTTTGTAGTGAAAGGTAAGAAAGAACTGGTATGCAAGTTTAAAACGTCTTTGCATGGGTTAAAGTAGTCATCAATGATGTGGTATCAAAAAATTAATACATGCATAGACTTGCTTTCACAAAGAGGAAAGTATATCACTGTGTGTATTTTAAATTAATTTATGACCGTGTTATTTATTTGGTCTTGTATGTGGATATATGTTGTTGATTAGAAATAACAGAGAAAATATCCAAGATGAGAAGGCCTAATTGTTCTCTAAATTCGACATGAAAGATCATGGTGCTACAAACTATATTTTGGGCATAGAAATTAAACAAGGTCGGGTAAAGAGGAAGCTTCAGTTAAACTAGAGGAAGGGTGAAATTTCCACAATTGTAATAAACTAAAATTTAATATTCTATCTACTAGAGATCATTTTTCTTCTGTAATTTGCTTTACGACAAATAACGATTAAATCGCCATTGCAGTATTCACAAATAAAATACATCGTGGAAGATAAAATACAAAACTAAGAAAATATGCACACACACAAATTGACACCGTTATTTTTGGATAATGTCCTTGGGAAAACCCTGAAGAGAAAGCCAATGCAACAAATGAGGGCTTTATTATTATCTTCGGTAATTTGAGAAATTACAATTGGTTTCCTATCACTGGAAAACCTATGGAAAATACTAATCTCTACTGGAAAAATATGCTATAAACCCATTGTCTCCCTTTGCTATTCGATCTAGCCCTCTTTGACAAACTCACACTTCTCCTACCACTCGCACTACAACCCAAAAATGTGCACTAACTACTCAGATAAATTCGTACAACCTCTGGGAATTCCTCCCTACAAGTCGTTCTGCCTCCTATAGCTTCTAGACCCGCTCGCTCCACCTCTAGGATACAGATCTAACAACTAAAAACTAAAACGTAGCCTCTCCGGAAACTCGCATCGAATAAACTAGTTAACTCACACTATTATTTTGACCTCCTTCTGCAGACAATTCAACCTCCATTTTCTTATCATTCTGACACTAGAAAATCTCTAGGAATCTCCTTTAGAATATGGCTCCCAAAACTATGTTGAACCCCTACCACTGACTCTCCCCCTAGCTTCAATTGCACCCTTGCTAAATCACTGCAACTGGGTAAGTCGAATTGCATGACTCATAACTAATGTCTTCTCCAAACCGTTCAACCTACTATTACAATCTCTTGTTGAAGCCTCAACAACCACGCTCACATCGTAATCGATGGCTAAGATCATCTTGACTCTGTCAATTAACTTTTCTGGGAGTCTCTATAGAAAAATTGACCTCCCTCAATTATTTTGATTTAATTAACCACTTTTCATAAGTTAAACTTAGGAAATATTTAATTATAAGGCTATTAATCTAATTGAGGTGTTTCTGAGGATTTTCTGATGAAACCCTTTCTAGGTTTTGGAGATTTCGTGTTCCTTAGTCTCTTAGATACCATAAAGACTAGAACACATGTCCCCTACTACAACAAAAAGTAACACTCACTCTTAGCGAAAAAGGTGTTCTCTGCTACTCCCATCTGCTCCCTGAAGTGGACAAACGTTTCCCTACCGAAGGCCTATGTGAGTAAATTTTTTCTCTGCTAATCTGTAGGAACATTTTTTAGTCGAACTGATCCACATTACTAATGTCTAACATTTGTGATACAACTGGTTTCCATAAATTAGCAAACCTCTGGTGAATTTATTTTTCACTTTTGCTAGCTAATCTGACTACCTGGAAGCTACTTGGCCCCTCTAAATCAATTTGACCTCCCTATGAGACCTTGAATCGACCTCTGCAGTTGTGTTTTGGAAATTTCCTGCAAACTCACATTGTTGGAAAATAACCACATCCTCCATTAGAAATCGAATCATCATGCTAGGCAATTCTTCTCCTTTGCAACTAACTAGCAAGGTATCTTGTTGCCCCAAAAACTTTTTCTGCCTCATTCAACTCACACTACTGGACATATTGCATCCTCCCTCTGCACATAGATGTCCCTCAGCCACTAAGAAGCTCAAAATCCCTGAAAAGAAAATCCTCTCTACATCATTGTCCACCACGTTCCTCTGATTCACCTACTACATGTTGTAGTCAAACCAATCTGCACTTCCATTGTGCAACTCTGATCTCGCACTGTTGATGACCATGTGATTCCTCTACGCTGCTACTATCACAACAATTGTGTACTGATCTCACACTGATCTATTGAGTCATTGCAATTTGCTCTACAATTGTTTCTCGAGTGTCTAATTGTGCCTTGCTTTCGTAGCAACACACTCTACACTATCTCTCGAGCTTCTGACTGCACCTTGTTCACCTTCCAATCCTCTCGCTACTTTAACTCTTTGGCTCCCACAACAAAGGTAATGATCCAATTAAGAGATCACAACAACTAGATCTGATCTATTGATCAAGCCCTCCTTGGATAGATCTAGGCCTCATTGTTACTTCTCCTTAAGATCCTGCCCAATCTGACATACTAGAGTGCCATACTCCTCCTCCTCCTGAGGATAATGCTGCAAACATTGTGAATTCATCCTCCAATATGGTGGACAAATCCTTGATCTCCACCGAAGTTGTTGTCTGCTTCCCCTTCTTGTCCTTTTTCCTCTTTGGACACTGGCTGACATAGTGACCAAGCTCACCGCAATCAAAGCACTTGAACTTCAACAAGTATTTCTTCTTCTTTTCTCCCTTTAAGTCTTGTCCTTGGTTGGGACCCTTCTTCACTTTTCCCTTTCCCGTAAGAGAAAAATTCTCCTTCGCCTTCTCTACCTTCAGTCCCTTGCTACTGCTACTAGTAGCGCCATTGACGAGGCAGAGACTCAACCTCTTGAGTGAAATCACTCCACAAGCATTCCCAATCTAGAAGTTTGTCATGCCCAAATATCACCTAGAAGAATGTTCACTATTCTTTGGTAAACCTGTTGAGAGTTATCCACACAAGCTCGTCATTTGTTGGCTTTGCTCCAACTGCTACGAATTCGTCTTTGACTGATTGAGTCCTGGTGAGGTAGGACAGTATGTTATTGCCCTTGTTCATCATGACAACCCTCAACTTCTCTTTAAAATCATATTATGATTCTTTGACAAATCCTAGTACAACTTGACTATGGCATCCCACATCTCCTTCATTGTAGTGTTTTCTATGATATGCAGAATGATATTATCTCACACACCATAGATGATCATCCTCTTTGCCATGGATTTATCCCTCCTGTAGTCATGAAATTGGATGGGATCTATTGGTAAATCTACCATTGTTGTATCAAACTCCTCCAGACTGTGCTCATCTAACAAAAACAACATCATGGCCTTCCAGATGCCAAAGTTGGAGGCTACATCCAACATGTCTTGATCTCTCAACCCTGTAACAACCATCTCTCAAAAACTCTGTGAAACTCAATAAACTAGAGAAATCTCACTCCAACTGGTAAATTGATATGGAAACACTAAGTTTCCTCTGCAAAAAAAACTCAGCCTCCTCCTACAAACTCACTCCCTCTACTTGCAGCTCGCACTGGATCCTGCAACTCATTCTGGCAACTGAGAAATGGTTCTGAAAATTCTTTTCTATGAATATATTGCCTCCCTCTATCCTTTGAAGCTAATTGCACCTCCTTCGCAAATCTTCCAGCTACTGGAAATGGAATTACTGCTCTAGATTTGTGAACTAGGTAAATTGGCTATTCGTACTACTTGCTTTGGCTTTCTCTTCGCTAAATGAATTCAACCTTCTCTGACTATGAGAATACTGGAGAAATAAACTAGGTTTAAACCCTCATGTTATTTCTCTTCCTTGCAATGATTTTCTATTGCAAAAACTCTTACACTAGAAACCCTATGCATTATATCTTCTCAGCAAAATCTGATCTGCCTCCGAAAACTCTTTTCCAGCAACCTCAATGCATGTTGCTACTCAATGAAACAACTCACACTTCCTCTCTCTGGACTAGAAATTGAACTTCTACCTTCGAAATTTGCATTGTCTGGCTGGCCTATGTATATCTGGATTTATGTGCTTGAGATCTCCCTCTGAACTACACAACCCTTGCTCTAGAGCCTCTTTGATCCAATAAACTCTAATACCATGTGAAATTTTCACATTTGTAATAAATTGGAATTTAATATTTTATCTACTGGAGATCATTTGTCTTCTTCAATTTACATTATGACAAATAATGATTAAACCATTATTGCAACCTTCAAAAATAAAATACGATGCGAAAGATAAAATATGGAACTAAGAAAATTTGCACACACAAAATTTTGGCACTATTATTTTTGGACAAATATCTTAGAAAAACCTTGAAGGGAAAACCATTGTAACAAATGAGAGTTTTATTATTATCTTCAATAATTGAGAAATTACAATTAGTTGCCTATCACTGACAAACCTCTGAGAAGTATTGATCTCTATGGTTAAAATATGTTGGATACCAATTGTCTCTCTTTGCTACTTGATCTAGCCCTTTATGACAAACTCACACTTCTCCTGCCATTCACACTGCAACCCAGAAATGTGCACTTCCTGCTCAGATAAATTCGTACAACCTCTAGTAATGCCTCCCTGCAAGTTGTTTTGCCTCATGTAGTTGCTAGACCCACTCGCTCTGCCTATGGGATATAGATTCGGCAACTGAAAACTAAAACGTGGTCTCTCTAGCAACTTGCATTGGATAAACTGACTAATTCACTCTGCAATTCCAACTTCCTTCTACAGAAAATTTGGCTTGCCTTTTCTTGTCACTCAGACACTGGAAAATATCAAGGAATATCCTCTAAAATCCTGCTCCCAAATCTATATTGAGCCCCTATTGTTGACTTTCTTCCTAGCTTCAACTACACCTTTGTTGAATCACTACAAATAGGTAAGTCAAATTGTTTGACCCACAACTGATGTCTTCTCCAAACCCTTCAACCGGCACTTATAATCTTTCATTGGAGTCTTAACGATCACAATCACATCTCAACCCATGGCTAAGATCATCTTGACTCCGTCAATTAACTTTTATGAAAGTCTCTAGAGTAAAATCGACCTTCCTTAATTAATTTGATTTAATTGACCACTTTTCCTAAGTTAAACTTAGGAAATATTTAATTATAGGCTAATTAATTCAATTGAAGTGTTTCTAAGGATTTTCTAATGAAATATTTTTTGGGTTTTGGAGATCTCATATTCCTTAGCCTCTTAGACACCATAGAGATTAGAACACATGTATGTTGCAATCCTAAAAACCAATAGGAATTATGTTGAAACAATATTGCATAGATTTAATATGTAGGATAGTAAGCCAATGAAGATTCTTATTCCTATAAGTGCAAAGTTATTTGTTTAACAGTTCCCCAAGACATAGGAAGAAGACATGTCTCGTGCTCCATATTCAAGTGTAGTTGGTAGTTTGATGCATGCAATGGTTTATACAAGACCAGACATTGCACATGCAGTGGAAGTATTGATCAAGTTTATGTCAAAACCAAGGAAGGAGCATTGGACAATAATGAAACAGGGTTTCAGGTATATGGTTTATGCTACCAAGAATAACTGAGATTGTATAAATTGTTGGAGATGCGTGGCTTTATTAATGTAGACTAGGCTTGAAATTCGGATCAGAGAATATTTATAAGTGGGTAAGTGTTTAACTTATTTGGAGGAGCAATCTATTGGATGAGCAAGAAACAGATTGTAGCAACACTTTCAACTACAAAGGCTAAATATGTATCAGCCACTCATGCAAGCAAGGAAGTAATTTGGTTGTAGAGATTGTGCTCAAGTATGAGATTGGTACAACAAGCTCTAAGGATAAATTGTAATAGAAAATACACAATTTTCTTGGCAAAGAATCTTATAATGTGAAGACAAAGCATATTAATGCTCAGTATCACTTTGTGAGAGATATGGATGAAAAAAATGTGTTTTTGCTAAAAGCACAAACTTTGAAGAATGTTGCAGATGCATTGACAAAGTTTGTGTTGAGTTGTGTTATATTCTTTCCACGACTAGTCCACATAGTTAACTGGGGGGTTTGAGGGGTGCAGGTAACCCCACTTTATGGGGTTTGGGGCAGTGCCCCAGAAAATTTTGGTTTTGGAACCTATGTTAGGTTGGACAGACCCACCTATAGTTTTGTGCATGATTTTCACACATGTTTTTTGGACGCGATGGTTTTCAATCCATGGTATTGGATGCTTCGACATGTATAAATATGTATTATAACATTGAAAGGAATATAATGAAAAATCAAGCTGGTAGTCCTGGTTTTGGGATCTAGGGAAAAATCTCTATGTATATGTGTTTTGTGTGTTATTTTCTCGCATTGTTTATTTTCTGCGTTTTAGAATTCGTATGCAAGTAATTTTTGTACAGGGTTAAAACCTACATTTGGTATCGGAGCTGTTTTGGCTTCAAGGGGACGCCTTTCTTGCTAAGGGGTTTCGCTTGGGCCTGTGGTAGACCCTGTTCAGTGGGAGATCTGCGAGATCGATTCTAGTGGTGAAAGAAGATGGCGAGCAGTGGAAAGATAGAGATCGAGAAATTTCATGGTCAGAGTTTTGAGTTGTGGAAACTCAAGATGGAGGAACTGTTGGTCGATAAAGATCAGTGGATCGCAGTAGATCCGAGTACTAAACCAACAGGAGTGTTCGATAAAGAATGGAAGAAGTTGAATCGGAAGACAAAGAGCACAATACGATTGTGTGTCATAGATTCAATATTGTTTAATGTATCAGAGAAAGTTACGGCGAAGGCTTTGTGGGAAAAGTTAGAGACTTTGTACCAATTTAAGTCTCTGGTGAATAAACTGTTCCTGCGGAAAAAGATGTATACCCTGAGGATGAAAGATGGAGACTCGATGACAGAGCATCTGAATGTATTTAATACTATGGTAAGTCAATTAACATTTGTTGGTATTAAAATTTCAAATGAAGATAAATGCGTTAGTTTGTTGTGTTCTCTACCAAATTAGTGGGATAGTCTGGTTATTGTAATAGGTAGCAATGCAACTGCCTTGTAGTTTGGTGAAATAGTCTCATCCTTGTTGACGGAGGAGATGAGACGAAAAATATGGAGCGCCAGATTGGTGATGCCTTGTCTGTACAAGGACGGTCACAAAACAGAAACAAAAATAAGTCATCGAGTGGGAGATCTAAATCTCCAGGAAAACCTGTAAAGGTGGTGTGCTGGAAATGCGGAAAGGAAGGGCACTACAAAAGGGACTGTAAATCTAAAGCTCCTGATAAAAAAAAGGGATCTGATGATGCTCCTTCTGCAGAGGTGAAAACCACCTCAGATGAAGGTGGGGATGTGTACTTGGCTTCTTCAAGTATACATGTAGATCATGAGGCATGGTTGATTGACTCAGGAGCATCCTTTCACTTCACTCACCATAGAGAGTGGTTCTGCGAGTATGAGAAATATGATGGGTGGAAAAGTAAAGTTGAAATTGCAAGGTGGAAAGGTTAAAACACTTCTGGGTGTTCTACATATTCCTGCATTAGCCAGAAATCTGATTTTTGTAAGCAAGCTGGATGATGCAAGAGTAAAAATTGTTCGAGCAGCACTGGTATTGATGTGGGGAGTTCATATTGGAACTCTGTACAAGCTGCAAGGTAGCACTATTATTGATGGGTGCAATAGTTCTATGGTTCCTGAAAGTGGAGCAGAAAATCTAGTGGTCTCTGGAGAGAAGACCATGTTGTGGCATCAAAGGCTTGGACATATTGGAGAGAAGGGCCTTCGAATACTTCATGGTAAAGGTATGGTAAAATGTATGAGTAATAGCTCTCCGGATTTTGATTTTTATGAAAATTATGTATATGGAAAGTTGAATCAGGTGAGTTTCCCCTCTAGTAATAAGAGGGTGAAACAGATATTAGAGCTTGTGCACAGTGATGTGTTTGAACCTATGAAAGTTCCATCACTGGGTAAGTCTGTGTACTATGTATCATTTATAGATGACTTCTCAAGGAATACATGGATATATTTCCTTAAGAAGAAATATGAAGTCTTTGACAGTTTTAAAGAATTTAAGTCTCTGGTAGAAATCCAAACATAAGAAGATAAAGGCACTGAGGACAGATAACGGTGGAGAGTTTTGCAATAAGGAATTTGAAGAATTATGTAAAAAGTGTGGTATAGCATGACAAAAGACTACTCCATATACACCTCAGCAAAATGGAGTTGCAAAAAGAATGAACAAGACGTTGATGGAAAGAGCAAGAAGCATGCTCAATGGTGTCAAGTTGGGATAGGAATTTTGGGCAGAGGCAGTGGAGATAGCATGTTACTTGGTCAACATATCACCTTCATCAGCATTGGAGGATAAGACTCCACAAGAGGTATGGATTGGTAAGAAACCCTCTTTCACATCTGAAGGTATTTGGATGTGATGCATATGTACATGTTCCAAAAGAGAAAAGAACCAAGTTGGATAGTAAATCTGAAAAGTGCATTTTTGTTGGGTATAATAATGGTTTAAAGGGTTATAAACTTTGGAACCTAGTAACAAGGAAGGTTGTGTACAATCGAGATGTGGTGTTCAGAAAGGTGAAATATGTTATTAAACATGAAGTCCAACCAAAGAAAACTGAGAAGATAGAGTTTGAGCTAAAGGAGGAAGAATCAGACTCTATAGCAGAGGAGGAATCAGAAGATGAAGAGCCACAAACTCCGGGTGTGATAAGATCAGTTCGAAAAAAAAGGCAGCCAGAAAGGTATAGTCCATCTGCTTTCTGTTCAAATTTTGCTTTGTCTGTTACTGATGATGATCCCAGAACTGTGAAAGAAGCAGTAGATTCAGAGGATGGAAAACTCTGGAAATATGCCATGGTTGATGAAATGGCATCTTTGCACAAAAATGAGGTTTGGGATATGGTGGAGTTGCCGGCTGGAAGGAAACCCATTGGCAGCAAATGGGTGTTCAAGAAGAAGACAAATGCAGAAGGAAAGGTGGAGAAATACAAAGCTCGGTTGGTAGCAAAAGGTTATTCTTAGGTGCCGAGAATTGATTCTGGTGATATTTTTTCTCCTGTTGCAAAGGTAACTTCTATTTGATTACTTTTATCTGTTACTGTTGCTTTTGATTTTGAGGTAGAACAGATAGATGTGAAGACAACATTTCTTATGGGGATCTGAAAGAGGAAATCTACATGAAGCAACCTGAAAGCTTTGTGGTGAAGGGTAAGAAAGAACTGGTATGCAAGTTAAATAAGTTTTATATGTGTTAAAACAGACACCAAGGATGTGATATCAAAAATTTGATATATTTATGCGGGGACTTGGATTCACCAGAAGCAAAACAGATCACTGTGTGTTTTAAATTAACTGGTGACCGTGTTATTTATTTGGTCTTGTATGTGAATGATATGTTGCTGGTTGAAAATGACAAATAAATTATCCAAGATTTGAAGACCCAATTGTCCTCCAAATTCGACATGAAAGATATTGGTGCTGCAAACTACATTTTGGGCATGGGAATTAAAAGAGACTGGGAAAAGAGGAAACTCTAGTTAAACCAAAGGAAGTATGTCGAAACAATACTACAGAGGTTTAATATGCAGGATAGTAAACCGGTGAAGGCTCCTATTCTTGTAGGTGTGAGGTTATCTGTTAAACAGTGTCCCAAGACACAAAAAGAGGAAGAGGACATGTCCCGTGTTCCATATGCAAGTGCAGTTGGTAGCTTGATGTATGCAATGGTCTGTACTAGACCAGACCTTGCACATGCAGTGGGAGTATTGAGCAGGTTTATGTCAAAACCAGGGAAGGAGCACTGGACAGCAGTGAAGCGGGTTTTCAGGTATTTGCGTGGCACTAGTGATTATGGTTTGTGCTACCAAGGAAGACCAGGATAGGACAGAGTGTTGGATATTCGTGGCTTTGTTGATGCAAACTGGGCTGGAGAATTGGATCAGAGAAGATTTACAAGTGGGTATGTGTTTAACCTATTTGGAGGTGCAGTCAGTTGGATGAATAAGAAACAATCTGTAGTGGCACTATCAACTATAGAGGCAGAATACATGGCAACCACTCATGCAAGCAAGGAAACAGTTTGGTTGCAGAGATTGTGTTCAAGTATGGGGTTAGAACAAGGAGCTATAAGTATAAACTGTGATAGCCAAAGTGCATTTTTCTTAGCAAAGAACCTTGCATATCATTCAAAGACAAAGCCCATTGATGTTCAATATCACTTTGTGAGGGATATGATAGAAGACAAAAAGGTGTTGCTGGTAAAGGTGGACACTTCGAAGAACATTGCAGATGCATTGACAAAATCTATGAGCTCTGATAAGTTCTCTTAGTATAGAGAAACAATGGGTGTTGCAAGGCTGGATAAATGACTAATCTCTTATGTGTCCCCCTGTGGAAAGAAAACAACAAGTGGAAGAATGTTGGGTTGTGTTATATTCTTTCCACGACTAGCCCACATAGTTAACTGGGGGGTTTGAGGGGTGCAGGTAACCCTACTTTATGGGGTCTGGGGTAACACCCCATAAAATTTTGGTTTTGGAACTTATGTTAAGTTGGGTGGACCCACCTATGGTTTTGTGCATGATTTTTGCACATGTTTTTTGGACGCGATGATTTTCGGTCCATGGTTTTGGACGCGATGGTTTTCGGACCATGGTTTTGGATGCTTTAACATGTATAAATATGTATTATAACATTGAAAAGATTATAATGAAAAATCAAGCTGGTAGTCCCGGTTTTGAGATCCAGGGGAAAATATCTATGTATGTGTTTTATGTGTTATTCTCTCGCATTGTTCATTTTCTGTGTTTGAGAATTCGTATGCAGGTAATTTCTGTACAGGGTTAAAACCTACAGTTTGTGAGCACTAAAAAATTTTCTTGGTGTAGAGAAACAATGGACGTTGTCGCCTTGGACCAATTATTGTGCACTATTGCGTCTCTCTGTGTGGAAAGAAAACAAGTGGGAGAATGTTGGGTATGTGTTACATTCTTTCCATGACTAGCTACAAACATTGTTATGTTAGGTGCAGCGGGGACGCCCCCCTAACATGGGGTCCAGGGTAGCACCTCAGGAGTTTTTTTTTATGCAGACCCAATGATGGGGGGCAAACCTAAGGATGGTAGGTGGACTCACCGATCGTTTTGTGCATGGTTTTTGCACATGGTTTTGGGCATGATGACTTTGCCCATGATATTTTGTAGATATGGTCAAAGGAACTATGGTTATGTTCTAATCCAAGGTTAATGGATTAGAGTTTATGAATGCTTCTACATGTATATAATGTATTGTAACATTAAAATGAATAAAATGAAGAATCAATCTAGTTTTTTCAATTTTGGGTTCTAAGAAAAAATCTTTGCGAATATTATTTATTTTCTCCCCATTGTATATTTTTATGTTTTTAAGAATTTGTTTGCAAGTAATTTTTGTACATGGTTAAAACCTACAAAGCATTTTTAAAAATATGAACTAAAAGTTGCAAATAAATAAAGCATCAATAAATTTAGGGAAGTTAAAGGAGAAAAAGAATATATTATCAAAATTTTTTCTTAATGGGTTGTACTTTATTTTATTTGAAATTTAATTAATAAATTTGAAAATAAATTCATATATATATATATATTCTTTTAATGAGGGAAAAATATACCACCAAATTTTATGAGTTGCATTTGCATAAATTCATGAACAAACCATTTCAAACCACCCTTTCTAAGGTGTGTTGTCTTGTCTCCACTAATTACAAACCTCAGGTCCATGATCAGTCTCTAATCAGACATAAATTTATTTTTTTGTAACACATAAAACAGTTTTCTTGTTTGAACCGTCACCTCATATCGAAACTGGAAGACCTGGATTGCAGATTCAAAAAAACACAGATCACAGATTCAGGGTTATGGACCCCTATTATGACTACAATAAAAACCTTCCATCAAAACCCGGAGTAAAGGAATATTGCAAGGTCCTGGTAAAAAAGGAATTTTCCTCAGAAAATTGATCTTTTCTCCACTGATTTTTACCTTGCAGTCGTCAATTTGAATTGCTGCGCGATTCTCTCCAACGATTTGCCCTTCTGATTCTCCTTTGATAAGGACGGCACTTTTTGCACTGTCTTCCTATAAATATTCGTATTCATACTATGCTACGATTGATTCAGGAAAAAGGAAAGACGTCGCCACGCTGATCGATCATTATTATAGGCCATAGTGTATCGGTTGGATGTTTTGGAGGTTTTTTTTTACTTATTTATCAGTTAAATTTGCTTAGAATTTTTATGTTAGAATCCTAAGTTGAAATTTTTACGTTGGAATCAGAAGTTTAAATTGTGGAGATTTGGCATCACAAATTTAAATCGTAAAATCTGCACAATCTGCTAAATAATTTTAAAAAATAAATAAATGCAATAAATGCAATAAAAATAATAAATTCATAATCACAATAAAAACCCAATTTAAACAACATTAACATTAAAAAAAAAAACTCGCCAAACTCTAGCCAACCCTTAGCCAACGCCAGGATATAGTAACAGACATGACAGTACTTGGTAATCGTATGCAAGCGTAGGGTATTATCTTTTCCGTGTGCCTACCGTGCTTTAACGGGAATCAAACATGTGACTCTGACAGCAATTATCAGCAAATCTCACACATAACCCCTGGACTGTTTGGCATGATTATAATCAGGGCTGGTCTGTTATGTATTTGTGATTCATTATTCCATTAAGTGCCGCTTTTTATATTTTAATTAAGCTGTGTAAATGTTTACTGGTGGTCTCCATTGTAGCCCAAGCGATTGTATTTAAATTAAAATAACCACCAGCGGTTATGCCTTTTACGTTTATGGAGGCTATGATTTGCACACAGATGCAACGACGAGGAATGACCATGAGCGAATATTGATCTTTCAAAATGAACATTGACCAGTGTAGCATTATGTGTTGAGTTTGATGTTGTACACTTCACACATTCCATTGTCTCTACTACTTACCGTTGACAGTGAGGCATCACTGTGTGGAGGCATGGCCTAATTGTACAAGAGGATCTCTTCCTACATTAATCTGATGATTTATTAAATTGATGTCTGGGTTAACAATGACTTAAAAATAAATTATTATTATTAATATTATTTTAAAAAATTAGCATATTCAGTCACGCTCTAGAGTTTTGGAATGACATGGCATCAAAAAAGGGTATGTTCCCAGAGAAGATCTGAACATTATACCAATTCTTTGCCTTTTTTGCAAGGAAGGTGGGTACAATGATGCAGTTGCATTGCTTTATGAATAGCATAGCAAAGCTTAAAATCGGATTCTGTATACATATAATTAGTGCATTGAGGGGAGTGTCCATATTGTGTACAATGTGATTCAAAAAGGCCATACAATACTCACGCACTCCATACCTGAGTGCAGTGCAGAAGGATGGAAAGGCTGACAGAGGCTCCGCTTTCAGCCCTAGAAGCAGAGGGAGGAACACACTTCAAATGTCTTTTGAGGACTAGAACAAGTTGAATAGAGGGGGATCGGAAAGTCCGAAGAATTAATTACTCCAGTGTGTAGTCGTGGAGCAGCCTCACAAGACGGCCCATGGTGTTGAGAATGACAAGAGTATGCGTCACCTTGGCTACTGAATCAAGCTGAACAAGAGAAAGGTTTCAAATAGATACCCCTAAAGAAAAAGCAAAACTTGTCCAATAAAAAAATTATGAATTTTTGTCTTTCATAAGGAATTTCAACTAATGCGAGTAATATCCGGCTACGGTAGACCTCACATTTAGTACAGCAGAGTTTCCAATTACAAAATCAACGTGTAAAATTCCCCATTATTTGTTTGAAGAACACCGCGTCGCTAACTGGATGCATAATATGATTTAGAAGTCCTTGCTTCAGGTGAGCATCCGAGACTCCCACCGTGTTTGTGTGTTTTGCAAACTATTTTTAAACAGTTAACCTCATCCTCGGCTTTGACCTGCAAGAATGACATAACAATATATGCAGGATTCGGAGATGTTAGGGTGCCGGAATTGAGTTGCAGGAGTAGCAGGGCAGATGGGATGGAAGAAATCAGACATGTGGAGATTTTGCAGGACTTGGCAATGGTGATAACGATCAGTAGAACTTGGTGGAGAAGGCATGGAACATGGTATATAGCTCATTATACAACATGGACAAAGATGCTAAGCCCAGTGAGCTAGCTGGAGTAGTTGAATGCTTTAAGCTTTATGCGAGAGATCTCAGGGTTGATCCCTCGGGCTGTTTTCCTCTCTATGACTTAATGTCCTTTTTGGGTCAAGCACCATAATCAGTGGGATAGCTAGAGTAGTTGAGTGTTTTGAGCTTCATACAAGATGTCTCAGGTGGCCACAATTTTCTGAGTTTGTCAGTGAATATTTCAGCTGAAAGTTTTGTCAAACATGTCCCATACAAGCTGCTGTAGGTGTTGTCTTATGGTTTTAAACTCAAGGAAAATGCACAGCGAACAAATATCATCCCAATGAAGCTCCAAAAGAGTTCAATCTCATGCATTCATTACCCAGAAGTTTACATACAGCTAATACATATAATTTTTTGCCACAACCTCACACAATTTCACAGGGAAATAAATTCGGGAAGCACACGGTATTAATAGCAGAAAGATGTACAAGGAAAATAGAGTGGATAGAGCATGGTAATACGTTCAGCTCAACAATCAACTGTAATAACTCCTTGGGTTCAGCCTTTACACACCAGTAATACTGCTCGGTTTTGGTCTCTGTACTACCACGCAGTCCCAGAAGTAATGTTACAACTGTAAGTGTACGCACAAGAAGGAATCTGCCTTCTTAGTGACCCTTCCTGCACTTGCGATCAATACCGAAGCAAGTAATCGGTCTGTTGTAGCGGCTATAACAACCCTCCAAAATTTCGTCTTCGCTTTGTTTGGAGCCTCCCTCCTCGAAATCATCACAACGATCCTGCACTGATCAGGTACTTGTGTTTTTTAACAGTGTGTTCAACTCACTTGTCCCGTTGGTCAACCACAAGCACACCCAGCGCTTGGTTCATACCTGGTCAACTGGCTGTCCGGCAAAACTGCGCAAACCTGGAGGACACTTTGTTTTCCCCTTGGGAATTGCATAGAGCAGGCCAACAGACACTGCTCTCCAGAAATGCGCAGTTTCAGCCCGCTGGCACTACTCTCCAGAAATGCGCAGAGCAAGCCAGCTGCACTACCCTCCAGAAATGTGCATCACTGGCTAGCTACATTGCTCTCTAGAAATGCGCAGAGCAAGCAAGCTGCACTACCCTCTAGAAATGCGTAGAACTGGCCCGCTGCATTGCTCTTTGGGAATGCACAGAGCAGCCCAACATCACTACTCTGGAAAATTGCGTAAAGATGGCTAGCCAACCAGGGTCATTTAGCCCAGAAATAGCGCAAAAGTTTTCCCTCATTGGCTGTCCGTCACATGTGCCGATAAGTTGTCCAATTCCCTCTAGAATTGCACAATCCTTCTTTGCATGCCAGGAAGTTTTTTCCTGAAAAAGCAAAAAGCAAAAAGCGAAAAAGCATCCTTGGATTTTAGAGATCTATTTTTAGCAGCATGAGTTATATGCAAAACCATTTTCAGAAACTCCTCACCAAGTGTCGCTTTTTCCTAGTGGCATGCACGTCATAAACCCTAATTTCCCCAAATCCACTTAAATGACACCTCAGAGCTCATTCTTCACAACACCTCAGAGCTCATTCTTCACATTCGATCTTGGAGATTTGACATTCCCGAAGCATCTAGGAACCTTCGGCACAGTCTGCATAGCTTTTCCGGGTAAGTTTGTTTTTCATGCCTTTCGCTGCTTTTTCTGTCGCCTTTTAGTTTTCGGCTTGTATGCGTGTGCATAAGCAAGTCTCGAGTGAATAAGGGGATACTATTCTCCTTGAGGACCATCTGGGAACAGAGGTGTACAACATAGCCTTTGTTGAGTCACAACACAAAGTTGTACAAGCACATAGAGCGTGCACCCTAGATGAGCATGCATCACGTGTGCATTTTGAATAACAGGTGATAATGTCAGATGTACAAAGACATCCAGCCGCCTTGGCCGATGCTACAAAGGCTTATGCTGAAGCCACAAGCTTGAGTTTTAAGTTCTTGATAGCAAAAAACGAGTGCATGGCTAAGGAGTTGCAAGCAGCCAAGCAGAGAGAGGAACAATCAACAGGATTCACCAGAGAAGAGATGAAGAAAGCCATATTTGTTGAAGTATCGACTCTTAAGACAGTCACACAAAGACTGTGTGACAGGTTCGTCACTGTGCACAAGGCAGTTGTCCATCTACATGATCATCAATAGCGCTGCACCAAGATAGCGCGAACACTCACAGATATACATAATGTAGTTGATCATGTGCAGACATGGATAATGAAGTACAAGAGAGCCTCGCTTCACTTGCACAAGATGATGAAGCCGCAAGTAGAGTTGGACAAAGCACACATCCAGAGTCTGATTCGAAACTACGAGGAACTCCCGTCGCTCATCATGAGTGTTGAGGCTTCGTATGCACTGTTGTACAGGAGTTTGGATGTCGTGGTGAGAAAGTATGGCACCCTGTTGATTAGTACACTCATCGAGGCTAAAGAGAATAACCAAGTCAAACTGGAGCTCGATGTATACTTTGATCAGTTGATGCTCACAACCACCAGTGTAGATTTACAAGTCAGCACAAATTACATGCGTATGTACATTGTCAGTCCGACTTTGCTCAGGACTAAGTTGTGCATGTTACAAGACAAGATGGACAGAGCTTCCAAATCAGTATACTTGGAAGCAATGGAGACACGAGTTCGTTTCCAGAAATGCATCATCAAGGAATACACAGACACCATTGCACACTGTCAAGCATGGCATCAGTTCGTCATCGAGGATCACGGAGAGGAGGTTGATGAGCTAGTCTTTCCACAACCGTCCGGGTCTTAGTGTTGTCTTGTCTGGCTAACTCAAGCCATTTTGTCCCACATGGGTATACGTGGAAAATGTATTTTTGTAAACATGTTGTAAAGTGAAATTCCAAGTGCCATAGTGGAATGCAAACAGTCATATGTAATGTAAAGAGTTATGTAATGAAGTTGAAGAGTCATGAGGGTAGTCCAAGAGTCACAAAGGGGAATGTCAAGGGTCACCCCACCCTTTGTTATAAATAGAACCTCATAACTAGTAGAAAGGGCTTTTGGGAGCCAAGCTTTTGCTAGGCATTGCTTAGAGAGGGCTTGGAGAGTATTTTGATGAGCCCTGGCTTCTCCATAATGCAGAGCGAGTACGTCTCTTTGGAGGAGCAGGCGGTGTTGACTGTAACGTTCCACTATTGGGGCTAGTGGCTATCATGGTTGTATGTATGAATGGAACTTTCACTTTTATATAATATAATAGAGCCAACATGTTTCATGCATATGTTGTTATTGTAGTTCGACTATTCTGGTTACTTTAGAAATGTATGTAGTTTTAACTTACGCATTTGTGTATGGACTATTCTGTATGTGATTGTATGAATCTTTTGAAGTGTGTTATTGGTTTAACTCATCACTTTGGATTTTCGACTATTCTGCTTTCCAATTTGTGATGTCATTCAACTCGTCTGTTCCTTTCAAACTACGTACTATTACAGGCTTTTAAGGGACACACTTCTTTCCCCCTCCGTGTGTTAGAACCTCCCCATGCATCTCTCTTGACTCACCGCAAGGTCACACGCTTCCAACAAGGATATCTTTCTTACCTCTGCGCGCTATCGCAGTCAAGGCATAGCTTTACTACCCACTACTGGGACTCCTACTCCAAACGGTTTGAGGTCTAGTTGGGACTTCTTACGAGGGAGATCCCTTGACATGTTGGTGAGTCCCACACTATCAACATGGTCCCTTTGTGAGCTGACTAAGCACATTTAACTCAGAACTTAGTCCCCTTCGTTCCACAACAGGTTTAGCCTTCCTCAACAGTGTTTTGAGCCAGTGGTATTAGGTACAAACTCGTCTCTCTAGTGGCAGAAATATGACCTGGGAAATGAGGCTCTTCCAGCAATAAATCAAGGGGTTCAATTCCCTATGCTCTTAAGAAGTCACGACCCAACTATGAGTCTATTTGGTATAAAGAAAGAAAGGGCTCAAACTCAAATATCTCAGAAAATCTGATCATTGTCACAAGCAAATCATTCCCTTAAAGTCCAAAACTTGTCCCCTTGTTTATCCTTCACATTTGTCCACTATTTCAGATGGCTTGAATGGAAGAAAGAGAGAGGAACACACTCTTCTACAACTGTGACTTAGATTCAAACTGGGGTTTTTGTCTTGGCTCCCACAAATTTTCCTTTAACCTAAAATATGATAAATGAAAAACAATAAATTAGAGATTCAGCTAATAATACCTCTTTTAACACAAATCTCAAGATAATTTTTTCTTTGAATTTTGATGGTGAAATATGAGTGATTTCACTCTCAAATCCAACTATGGTGTCTAGTTTCAACACCAGAGTCAACTATGGTGGCTAGGTTTCCAAAACCCTAAGCTTCTCCTTGAAACTCTCTCCAGGAGCTCCCTTTTCCAAAACTCAAAATGCATGAATGAATGAGGAGACACCCCTCATTTCCCTTTTAATAACTCACTTACCTTTTACCTCCAATTAAGTATTTAAAAGCCTTATCCCTTTTTTATTTAATCAAGTGACTTTTTAAAACTAATTAAAGTCACTTTTAATGTGGGAAAATGCTTAATTCGCCTCTGTGGTCACACTGGCCACCCAAAGCCCCTTTTCATCATCCTGCCCTATAGATCTTTTCGCCCCAATTCCAACAAGCTATTACATTAAGGTGTTTCTCTAAGTAATCGGCCCAAAACAACACCTTAAGCTTAATTAATTAAAATATGCATGTTAATAACTCTGTTTTACGGAAATCATCGGAATGCAACAAAACCAACATCAAACTTGGCGGAATTGATCTTGATGATGAAATATTGTAAGTGATCCCAGTCGGACCCATAAAACTCCTCTAAAACCCTTTGAGCCCACCAATGGAGTAATTTCACTCTTATGCTTGGCCTAACACAAACTCTAGAGATCCCTCCTAACTGCCTCACTAGGTAATCCAAGATTTACAGTCTCCCCTCCCCCAAACTGCCTCACTAGGTAATCCAAGATTTACAGTCTCCCCTCCCCCAAACTGCTTGTCCTCAAGCAATGTCATCACTTACTACCTCTACACAAGTTGATCACAATTAATACCAGGGTCCCAAATGTGGCTCAAAACCACTCCTGAACATTTTATTACCCCAACACTAATGGATCTCATGATGTCGGGATCCCAAACCATCCTGATCATTGTGAAGCATTCCTCACTCCACTCACTCCCTAACAAGGCATAGATAATAGAGGCCCTCTGCCAATAACTAGAGCATCTCAATAATGCAAAATTCCGATCAACTCCTCAAAAAGCTGCCCTACTCGAAAACCAATCCCATGTACCTCGAGTGAAATCCTGAAGGTGCAATCCTCCTCGTTCGCATGAACTAGCCACGACCTCCTCCCGTGGATCACAGTGCCATGCCAATGAGGTCCTCCATAATATGAATGAGTCACCAAGAAGTGAACGTTCTCTACAAGATTGAGGTCCCATGGAAGATCTAAGTGATCCTCCCTTGTAATGACCAGCTCATCCATAAGGGTATTTGAGCTATCAAGCCCTGTAATGCTAGGGTCCCATGCTAACCTCAAGAAGAAATTGCTAGGTTGCCGCTACGCCACTCTGGTCATGATTGAGAGTTGTGGTGAGATCCTGCTAACTGTTGGAGCCCATCCATGCCTCATCTTTGATCCTTGTATGTGACCAATAAACAAATGCCATGTATCATGAGTCAATCCGACGCATGCTAAGTTGTGATGCTCCTGCCAGATCACATAGTGGACTCTATTATCTCGTCTCCTGATGATGTACCCAAATACTAACTAGAGCCTACCAACCCTCCTGTAAAAGAGGTCTACCATCCATTGTGCCTCGTGCTCATACAAAGCATCGAAATGTCTTGCCAAAGCTGTCACACAACTCCCTCATGATCATCTCTCTAAGTGCATGCTCAGGGGTGGAACATGTGTTGCCTCTACAATAGGTCATGCTATCCCTAATCTTGTATCTATCAACTTGTGTGTTGGACATATGCCTCAGCTGGAAAGTCACTCTCTTGTCCATGATGCATTGTGTTTCACCCAATTGTGTCAAGTGACCCCCGTGTGTCCTGCTATATGTGATAAGAGCATCAAAGAACAACAATATAAGCATTTGCGACAGTATGCATGACTAGAAAGTGACAGATGCATGGGTCAATCCCAAGTGCGTGACCAAGAACCCATATGGATTCCCAAGGGTAGTCTTGCTAGTATCCTGCTCTCTGACTCTAATTAGGTAATGTTTCAATCGAAGATCAATCTTTGAGGAATGCAATGCTCCCTAACACTCATCCATCCACTCATCGATCCTGGGTAAGCCAGGCCCACTGGTATGCCCATGTCCCAATCAATTGGTCTCCTTGAAAGCAATGCCCCAAGATCCTGTTGTGCAGCACCATACACCATTGCTTAAAACCATGCATCACCGTACTCCTCTGCATACCTCTGCACACCATGGCATATCTCATGTACCCCACTGGGTATCACCACTTGAAGTTGACGCACCTCGTACTGTCTAGTATCCCGCATGCGCCAATGTATCTGCCACCCTGCTAGTGAACCTGCCATGATGTGAGCCATATCTTCTTCTCTGTCCTAATAGACCTAAGTGGCCTGACTCCTCAATGTTAATGGGGATGTCACTGTCGTGCCGATCCTTGGTGGCTTCTATGCCCAATACATCAATGGAAGAACATCGTCCCCATATACTGTTTTGTCTGGTGGCATACAAATGCCATGCCATCTGAATAACTCTTGTCAGGGCATGTTGACCACCCTGCGACCCCATGCATAAACGATGTACCAAGGCATCTCTTGAAGTTTGCACACTCTTCCATCAAAACAACTCGCCACTAGCACTGACCAGAACTATGATGGAAGTGTAAAGGAATGTGAGCGCTTCGTCACTGAGTTAATGACCCTATCAACACCATAGTCATCTTTCACACCTGGTAACTGATTGAAAACCCCACTTAGATCCCAATGCCAACCAGGGTCTCTAGTATCCACTCCACTCGTTTCAACCAAACTTGGACCCCAGATGGACATATCCTCATCTGAAATATATCTGTATCCACATCCCATGCGTGCATAATTAAAAACCTTTGGAACATACCTCTCTGCAAGTGCCAAATCATCTAGGTGCTCCTCGTGCTCCACTATCACAAGAGGCTCCTCTGTCAAATCATGAGTGTCCCTAACATCCTCTTGTGTCATGGTTGCCATAGAAGAATGTACACAATTCAACTCCATTTAAAGTTGCTCGACCTGCAACTATAATTCTTGAAGGGCCATCTGAGTGCTCTTCAAGGACTCTTGGAAATCTCAAGCTCATCAGTAAGCTTGTCGGTTTCCTCCTCTTTCCCTATTAATGCATCATGATATATCTCAGTAAGCATGAGTAGGTGATCTCTGTGTGAAAGGAGGTGTAGGTAGTTAGATTTCATCTCTACCAATACCTTTTTGAGGGTCTGAAAATCTGCAAGTGAAGGCTCTCCTCCTAAACTGTCATGTGCCACTGCACTTCTCCAACAATAATCTGTTGCCAATACTAGTGTATCATCATAATGTCTTGTGGCTGCCCTAATCTTGTCTGCGGTCGTCTTCAGGTCTTCCAAGTTATAGGCATGAGTAGTCCTGTGAGCAACATTTACCTCATCAACTGATGGGACTAGGTTTGCACCGTTGACCACCTATGTGTTATCATCTTTGCACACCTCTTGGGAATCATCATCAATTGTCGTGGCCTCATGATTTTCTTTGTACTCATCATCTAACTCAACAATCTCGCTAAGTGATGACAAGCATTTTGTAGCAATTTCTGACTCTCCTTCATCACAACCCCTTGTACCAACCTGTTGGGGTGGATCTACACTAGCATCTTTAATGGATATGACTTTTCCCAATTCGTCCTGGGAGGTTTGAACTTTGGTCATGGTCTTCCCATTCGACTACAGGCACTGTCTCTTTTGTATGAGTTAATACCTTTGTTTTATCTTTATCTAAACTATAATTCTCCTTTGGGATCCCTTCAATCCTTACTTCCTAGTCCTTAGCTACACTTTCATCTTTGGATCTACTATTCTTTCTTTCATTTTCTGCCTTTGATGACACCCATGCTTCCATGTGCTCTATCACCTTTGCAAAGGTTTTGTCATAATTTTCAAATTTTTGGGAAAATAATTCTTCTTGACTTCGAAGCATTTTTCCCTTGTTATAATCAACCATTTAAACCCAACAGTTGTCCAAGAACATGCTCTGATACAACTATAAGATCCCCTCTATGGAAGTTTCTCAGGTGGCCACAATTTTCTGAGTTTATCATTGAATATTTCAGCTAAAAGTTTTGTCAAACATGTCACATACAAGCTACTGTAGGTGTTGTCTTATGATTTTAAATTCAAGGAAAACACACAGCGAACAAATATTATCCCAATGAAACTCCAAAAGAGTTCAATCTGATGCATTCATTACATAGAAATTAACACACAACTAATACATATAATTTTTGGTCACAACCTCACAATTTCACAGGGAAAAATATTCTGGAAGCACACAATTACTTGGTATTTAATAGAAGAAAGATGTACAAGGAAAATAGAGTGGATAGAACATGGTAATATGTTCAGCTCAACAATCCACTGTAATAAGTCCTTGAATTCTGCCTTTACACACCAGTAATATTGCTCGGTCAGGGTCTCTGTACTAGCAGACAGTCCCAGAAGTAATGTTACAGCTGTAAGTGTATGCACAAGAAAGAATCTTCCTTCTTAGTGACACTTCCAGCACTTGTGATCAATACCAGAGCAAGTTATCAGTGCCTTTATGAGCTGACCTGAGCACATTTAACTCAGAACTCAGTCCCCTTCGTTCCACAAGAGATTCAGCCTTCCTCAACAATATTTTGAGCCAATGGTATTAGGTACAAACTCATCTCTCTAGTGGCAGAAATCCGACCCGGGAAATGAAGCTCTTCCAGCAATAAATCAAGGGATTTGATTCTCTCTGGTGTTAGGAAGTCACAACCCATCTATGAGACTATTTAGCATAAGGAAAGGGCTCAAACTCGTTAAATACCTCATAAAATCTGATCATTGGCACAAGGAAGGAAAGGGCTCAACCCATCTATGAGACTATGAGACTATCTAGCATAAGGAAGGAAAGGGCTTGACTCGTTAAATACCTCATAAAATCTGATCATTGGCACAAGCAAATCATTCCCTTAAAGTCCAGAACTCGTCCCCTTGTTTATCCTTCACATTTTTCAACTATTTTATATGGCTTGAATGGCAGAAAGAGAGAGGAACACGATCTTCAACAGCTGTGACTTAGATTCAGACTGGGGCTTGAGTCTTGGCTCCCACGGTTTTTCTTTCAACCTGAAAGATGATAAATGAAAAACATTAATACAATAAATCAGAGATTCAATTGATAACACCTCTTCTAGCTCAAATATCTAGATAATATTTTTCTCCTTTCAATTCTGACAATGACATCTAAGTGATTTTACTTTCAAATCCGACTAGGGTGTAGTTTCAACACCGAAGTCAGCTGTGATGGCTAGGGTTCCAAAACGCTAAGTTTCTCCTTCAAACTCTCTCTAATATGTCACTTTATGCAAAACTCAAAATGCACGAATGAATGAGGAGAGACCCCTCATTTTCCATTTTATAACTCACTTACCTTTTCCCTCCAATTAAATATTTAAAAACACTTTTCCTTTCTTTATTTAATAAAGTGACTTTTTAAACTAACTAAAGTCACTTTTAATGCCATTAATGCTTAATTCGTCTTCCTGGTCACACTGGCCACCCAAAGCCTCTTTTCATCATCTTTCCCTGTAGATCATTTTGCCCCAATTCCAACGAGCTATCACGCTAAGGTGTTTCTCCAAGTAATAGGCCTGAAACAACACCTTAAGCGTAATTAATTAAAATATGACTGTTAACAACTCTGTTTTACGGAAATCATCGGAATGCAACGGAACCAAGAGCAAATTGTGCAGAATTGATCTTGATGATGAAATATGGTAAGCGATCCCAGTCAGACCCATAAAACTCCTTTAAAACCCTTCGGGCCAACCAATGGAGTAATTCTGCTCCTATGATCGCCCTGACACAAGCTCTAGAAATCCATCCTAACCACCTCACTAAGTAATCCAAGATTTGGGGACATTACAAAGTGCCATAATCAGTGGGATAACTTGAGTAGTTGAGTACTTTGAGCTTCATTTATGAGGTTTAAAGGTGGACTCCTTGGGCTGGCTGCCTCTGTTATGCATCTTACCAATGTCTCCTGTTCAGTCAAGTGTCATAATCAAGAACAATTTTCCCGGTAGGAAAACAGCCCCAATTATGGAACCTAACCCCAAGGGGATCAAGAAAATTGAACCTATGACCTCCCCAACTTTGGAGTAGAGATCTCATGTTTGGCTCTTGAACACTTGAGGTAACCTTCAAGATTTATCATTCCCTGAAAACATATGCCACCTGATGGAGAAATAAGACCTCAATTGCTATAATCCAATAGAAATCAAGATAAATATGATCAAGTGAAAGCTTTGATAATTAAAATTGTACAATATCATGAAAATATTGGTCATTGGTCATATAGGACATAAAAAAGGTCAAACCTCAAATAATACACTGTCAACCAAATAAAAATTGCATAGATCCAATGTGCTAGGCATGGATAATAAGGTGACAAAGGATTCATGAAAGCACAAAGGTGAAATACATAAATTATAAGCAACTGGAGAGCTCACAATATCTTCATTCCTATTGAGCAAATAGCTTCAATGAACAGCAGTACAAAACAAAAGGCTAAAGATGAAAATAGCATACGCAAATGCTAAAATATTAATTTTCCATTGTGCTTGTTGTGCTAACATAGATGCATATGTTTATTATTTCGTTCACTTTATAAAACTTGTTTCCTTTGATTAGGATATCCATCTCAGCAGAAAGGATTCTCCCATATGCTAGGTTTTTGCTCTAGAGGTTAATGTAATCTATGGATCTCCTAAGCCCATGCACCTTTTATTTAAGAATTAAGAATTAATGATCAATTGTTCTTATGTAAGCCAACATGATGGTAGAAGAAAAATACTACCAAAATAAGTGGAAGTGTATGTGGTTAGGAGATCAACCTTTTACTTGAGAATCAGGATTTGATGATCAATTGTTCTAATGTAAGCCAACATGATGGCAGGGCACTAAAAAATAAGGAAAGAAGTCTGCAAGTAACCCTTGGAACTTGAACTGACAAGGAAAGTTTAACAATACTATTACTACTGTGGAAAATGCCTTCCACAAGTGGAAGCAATACTTTTTCTCAACTCTGAAGCAATTGTGTATTTAGCAGTAACTGCTTAAGCTCCTTCTTATTTACCTGAGGAATCAACCACCAATGTTAGAGATATTAGCTTCTTCGATCAAATCACAGTGTTTATCAATATTAGTTGAGATAGCAAGTAGAAGTCAAAACTGATTCAATTTTGAAAAGATTAAAAGCGAAACATACTTTTCCCATGGCATTTCGAGGTAGCGATTCCCATACATATAAGCGGGTAGGAATCTACAGCAAGAAACCATGCTTGAAAGTTAAACTTTGTAGAGAAGAATGTCTTTCTGCTCTACCTAGATGTTAATACACCTGGTAATTTTGATTGTCCTTTTTATATTGTAGTCAATATTTGTCTTGTCTCCAGACATTGTTGATCTCAGATTATGAATGTATATATGTGAAAGCTAAATTTGCATATAAGATATGCAGAAGACTACAATGGACTCTTTTGACATTCAAAAGATCATTAACGTATGAACTAAAAGTGACAAAGTGCACTTGAAGAAGATCGAGTTTGCATAAGACTAAAATTAGAAGAAAATTTGAACCTTGTATGGAGCAATTTTATCCTTAGCCCAGTTCTGGAGATACTGCAAAGTAATGACAGGTATAGATTCAACTGCCTCTCTTGTTTTTGCCTCAGGTTCTATCACGATAACTGCACATATGGCTTCTCCATAATCTTCATCTGGCAGACCTAGCACAGCACACTCGGATATATTCGGATGCTGCAACAAAAGGAAGTTCATCAACGGAAAAGTTTTCTATGGTTTGTCACAAGAACTAGTTTAACTAATCTATGTAGTTATTTACATCCTCAGAATACTGATTTTACAACTACTTGCACGTAGTTGTCAACACCAATTCTTGGTATTTTCTATGTTCAGTGCCTATCATAAAGTTATCATGAGGACTGCTTGCACACAGAGAGGGAAGCTTCTTTGGACATACATATACTTTTGTAAGAAATGTTTCCTTTGACTATTAATCTGTGCAAGATATATACACACAAGGGGAAAAGAATACCACATGGTATAGTTGGCATAAAAAATATAAATACTGCAAAATTGGGAGTAAATCTTGTAGCAAAAAGATCCTCTTTCCAGCTACAAATTTGACAAGAATCTAACAGAAATTTCAAGCATGATCAGAATACATCATCATTCAAGTTTTTATGCACAATAGAACAATGCTTTTAGAGGTTTTACCCAATTCTGAATCAACCTAGATTTTCATAAATTCGATCAGGGTTTTAAATCGATTGGAACTCTGACTTCTTGTATCTTGTATCGCTGGATTCCCAGAGACAGAGAAGTTTGCTACAAGATTAAACTACTCTGCAAAATTGCACTTACTCATCTAATATAATCATAATGCCACTTGGCCATAAGTCTAGTGACCTAGAAAAGATTGTCATTAATGCACAAAAAGGCATAACATCAAACAATGAAGAGGTTAATTTAAGCAACCACAGAACCAGACCTGTATCAGGTGGATGGATATCCATATATGAAAGTGATGCATTATGACATTTAAATCCTTTCTTCCACTAGAGCCCTTGGGTCCGTGACAACAACATTCTTAGTTCGTTTCTGCTCTATGCCCCCCATCAACATGTTCAATATGCAAATGAGCATGCAGTGACTCCAATACAAATCTTATGAATTAGAAGCCCAGCCCTAAAGGGTGGTAATGAAAAGACTACCATGAAGGTCACTATAAAACAATAATAATTTTTCAACCATAAATCTATCCCTGCAAAATTGGTCACTCAACTTTGCTTCTCTATTTTATTATACTGAATTGTTATAAGTGCTCAAACATCTGAAATTGTAGGGTAAAATAACTGGCAAAACAAAGAAAACACCACGCTTGACTGGAAGTTTTATCTTCCAATTGAACTGTATAGCTCTGGCTAATTATTAAGTTGTTTATGACATAATTTCAGCGTTTACTACTTATTGAAACATAATACTTAAATGGTTTAGGCTTTGTAACATATATAATATAATTGATCAAAAAGAAATTCAAAAGACAAACAAAAATCAGAACAAACCAAGCCAGAAGACTCAACAGTAGTATTCTTAGAGTTTTGGTACTACATCAATTGCACTTACCTCTAAAAGAGTTGCTTCAATTTCTAAGGCTGAAAGTTTGTATCCTCCCACCTTAAGAATATCAACGCTTGTACCTACAACAAGCCCAAAACGTAGCATATCATTACAGTTTTTCATTACATTTTTTTCAATATAGAAATATATAGCAAAAGCTAGCTGAACATCTCAAAAAATGTATTGTCAATATTCAAATGAATATTGACTATGGTCGATAGTAAAAATCCCCCCCCCCCCAAAATTAGGCATTTTTAGTTCATTGACTAGCATTGGATTTCCTCCCACGTTGTATTAACAAAAGAAAGACTTTCAAATAAATCATAAACATGAAAAGAATAATAGAAAACATAGTTAAGTAAAACGGGAAATGCAAACAAAAAATTCAAAATTAAGGACACCCAAGACTGGAATGAGGATGCTGTGTAGAAAAGAAGTTACATACGCCCCAGAATGACAAAGAATCCATCTTCGTCCATCTTTACTGAATCTCCTGTCCTGAAATAGCCATCCTCCCCAAAGGATTCCCTTGTAGCCTGCAAGTATTACACAGTTCAAGAAAGTTGGCAGAATGACGAGATTTCTAAGAAGATTACGAAAAGAGTTTGATGTCTGTGATTTGGAATAGAGATTCTTTATCACCTAAAGATAGCATAAATTTTTTTATTTAAAAAATACATCTTATATTTACAGAAAAATATTTACAAACATTAGACAGCAAAAACTTGAAGGATATATACAATCAAGATCATAACTTCTTATGTAGAGCAACTAAAACAGAAACAATATGAAAGTTTGCTATGTGCTCTAAAGTCTAAGCATCATTGATTAACAAAATTCCCTTAGTCGGAAACTGATGGCATTCTCATCACACCACAAGGGACAAAAGGAAAACAATGAGCTGAACTCATTCTCAAAAATTAAGTTACATCAAGTCTTCCAAAGGATGAATACAGCATAAGTCCTCAAGGAGTGGCAAACCCCAGAAAAGGAGGAACTGACTAGAGATCAGCAGTTTCTAAACAAAGCAACCCTCCAATGAATGTGCCCCTGAAGCAATACCAAATACTAATACTGCTGAAACTACCGACAGCTCTTGGCAAACTGATACTCCCAAAAAATATGCTTCTCAGTGTCTGACCAAAGATAAACGAAGGAAAGGCTATCCAAAAGTTTGCTCTTGACCAAGTGACCATTGACCTAATCCCTTGATACATCACAAGCCAGGCAAAAACTCACAACTTATAAGAAAGACAAAAGGTCCCATTACCCACCAAAAATGGGTACCCCAAGGCGGATTTTTCTCCTAATCATCTTCTTCCAGCCAACAGCCAATGACCCCTAAAATCCGCCTTGCCGATGTGATGTGCATATCTCCTCCACCTACATCAACCATATGTTTCCTCGCCCATTTGTCAAGAGCACATGTTAGAAGGTGGACAATCTGATCCAAAAGGTATGTTATTCATTGTGCAATCGGGTGCTTATGCTTGGTTTTCATTTGGGCATTTGGCATGGATTATTGGGTGACTTGGAACAAAGAAGGGTTTTGATTGTGGTTTTGTTCCCTCAGCGTAAATGGGGGGTTAATCTTCAATCCTAGTTTAATGGGACCTCTTGTAATGGCGTATGGTTTTAGGGTGGACACTACTTAGGAAACCCCGATTAGGATGGCGTGGTCCCGTTTTCTCCATTCCATACTTATCACCTCCCTCGATACATTTCGTGCCCTCCATCTCCCATCTCTAGGTCCACTGGGTCGTAGCACGCCCCCTCCCCTTGTCCACATATCTAGGTATCGAAAAGAAAAGTAAAAAGCATATCATGGCCATGTTAGTTTTTGTAGCATCAGACAAGTGTTCTAGTCTTCACTTCGGTTACAGAGGCCAAGGAACACAAGATCTCCAAAACCCAGAAAAACTTTCGGGAGAAAACACTTAGAGATGGCTCAATTAAGTTAATTGACTAATAAATAAATATTTCCTAAGTCTAACTTAGGAAAAGTGATAAATTAACAGTAATTAATTGAGAAAGGTAAGAATTCTCAAGAAACTCACACGGATCAAGTTTGAGATGATCTTGGCTTTTGATGGAGATCTAATCATGGTCATTGGTTCATGTTACCACTCAATTTAGTAAGGGTCCTAGGAGGGGTTCCAAGAAACTCACACGGATAGAGTTTGAGATGATCTTAGTCGATGATGGGGATCTAATCATGGTCATTGGTTCATGTTACCGCTCAATTTAGTAGGGGTCCTAGGAGGGCTTCCAAAAGGACTACTATAAGACCAAGTGGCAACAACAGGACAAGGAACCACTGTCACCTCAGTCAATGTCCCCTGCTCTTTACGGACTTTCACCAATGGGAGGAGTCTCGGTATGGTGGAAATCACAAGAATGATGAGGTCAATAAAAATGTACAATGTGATTTCCAAAGCCCATTCAAAAGAGAGGCTCAGATAATAGGTTGCTTGTCTTAGAAGCAAAAGAAGGGCTCTCCAAGAAAGGCTTGAGGGAAGGAGGCCTAAACCTAGGTGAAATGATATTTAATAAAATAGTTATGCCTAGATCAAGGTTTCCTAGAAAGGGATGAGGACCTCTCTTTAGGTTTTGTGAGATATAGATCATACAAAGGCTAGGACCACAAGAGACCTAGGGGATCCAAGCGAGGCCTAGGGTTTGGGGTGACCATCAACAATATGATTAGGTCAAGCAAGGATTAGAAGGAAGGGTCAAAGAAAGGTGAACTTCCAATGAGTTTTTGAGAGCAAATGACACCAGAAATGCCTCTAACCAAGGAAGGTGGAGAATAAAAACAATTTTGGAGCTAGGGCTTGAAATTTCTCTCAAACTAGCAACGTGAATTGATTGAAACTTTAAGAGCACTTAGAGAAAGGGACAACGCAATAGTGTACCAATTTGCACCCCAAGGAGATGTCTCTATTAACTCTAATGCAATTCGTGCTAGGCCCTAGTTAGCCTTCTAGGGTTAGGGTTGAAAAATAAGAAAAGGTGAAAGAAAAATAGTTTTAGGGTTGACCATCAATGATCTAGGACTAGTGCCTGGATATTGGGAAGATTGGAGTCAAAATGATCAAGATTTGGGAACTTCGCTCTTCAAGAAATCCTAAAGAAACAACTTCACTACTACTGGATGCAGCTACATGACAACATTAGACTTTTATAGTTCGATATGCAAGATTTGATGGAGTTTCAAGGTAAAAGGTGCACAATCTACCCCTAGGAAAATTCGCTCTTCATGCCAAGATTAACATATGCAATGAGCCAAGATCACGAGTATTTAAATTCGCATTAATTTTTAGGACACAAGCAAAATGAAAGCATAGCGTTCCATACATTAGACATTAATTATAAAGAAATTTGCATGAAAAAAGCACTTACATGACAATAAAGTATATCCGTCCATCACATTTGCCAAATAGATACTCCAAGAGAGATAGCGAAAATATTCCACATCAAAATGCATTTAATCATCCTAATTATTCCACAAATTGTAAGTCCGAAATCTTTAGAAAGATATATCCCAAATCCAAGTGATGATGAGGAATGAAATGAACCTCATCAATTTATATGATTCTCTAACTTCTAAGGGATTCAAATTACCTAATTACGCATAATGATGCCTCTAATAATAAAATAATGTTCAAATAACACTCTTTTGGTGACAAGCCCAGTAAATAGCTCCATAATATGAAAAATAAGTCTTTCAAGAGGGCTCAAATGATAATACAATAGCTAAGAGGGTCGTTGGAAGGCCTAGTGAAGTTCAACATGTGCCAAAATGAATGGAAGGGCTCCAAAAATAGTGATGAAGGGGATGACCCCTTGGTCTCCAAGCAAATGACCTGTGGTGCTCCCAAGTGGTCGTGGGGGCAAAAAATCATCCTCATGGGTCTCCAACTGAATCGAACAAGCATGTATCCCATTTGCAAGGGCTGGAACAATGATGCAAACCCTCCCATTGGCATTCTTCTTTGAACTTAATGATTAACCTTTGAAACCAATTCCAGTTATATCATGTTGAGGTCTTTGAGTATTAACGATGGTATCAAGAGTTTGAGGACTTTGCCAACTCTTATTAACTTGATTCAACTCTTTCCTTAGAGAGACAATTTCAGCTGCACATTTCTTGCATATTTCTTCTCTTTCTTTTAGTTTGTTGTTTAGAAATTCTTCCTTCCTTTTCTATTTTGAGAGAAATGATCTTCTTCCTTAATTTCTCATTTTCTTCAATAACACTCATTAGTAATTCATCTATATTTCCTGCCTCTTCTTTTTCATAATCATCGTCATTTGTGAATGCCATGAATAAGACTTCACTGCTTCCAGTATAGTTATCCTCTTCATCAGAATCATCATTATCCCTTTTGAGTACAAAGGTATTTTTAGTTGATTTTTTCTTTGTAATTATGAATTCTTCTTCATCGGGGTCATCTTGTTTGGAGAAGAAATTATTTTTACATGGCCCTTTCTTCTTGAACATCTTCTTGTTGTATTCATCTTCATCATCACTATCATGTTTATGAGGACATTTTGCAGCATAAAGTCCTATCCTACCACTTGAAACAAATGAGACGATACCTACCTTTGAGTTTGGACCATTTCCTTAGTTTCTTCACGAATTGTGCTAGTTTTGAGTATCGGAATCATCACTGCTATAATTACAAATTTTCCCTTTTTTCAATGTTTTTGAATCCTTGAATGCAGTTTCCTTAGAGTTTGGGATCCCTTCTCTCATTTCATATGCAATGAGAATCCCATGAAGTTCGTCCATTTTTAGGGTATCCAAGTCCTTCATCTCTTCTATCGCACTAACTTTGGAATCAAACCTTTCTGGAAGTGATCTCAAAACTTTTTGGTCAATTGTGCTTTCTTCAATGTTTTCACATAAACCCTTGAGTGAGTTAACAACTTCATCCACTTAGAGCAAAAGGGTTGCAATGTCTTCTTCGTCATCCATTTTAAACTCAAATTGTCTTCTATGAGTTTCAAGTTTTGCCTTATTGACCCTGGAGTCTCCATCATAGATAGCAATAAGCTTGTCCCACATTTCCTTCATAGATTCACAGTTCATGACTTTTGTAAATTCTAAATCAAAAATTTCACTTCTTATGGAATTTAGTGCTTTGGCATTTGCTATATAAATTTTTCTTCCATCCTGATATGTTGGTGGAGAATATGGAACTTTATACCCATCTAGAACTGATTGCTATACTTCTGGTCCAAGAGACGTTAAATAAAATGTCATCTTACATTTCCAAAAGGCAAAATTTGTTCCATCAAATTGAGGGATTTTTCTTGAATCCATATTGGTCATTGTGACTAAGAATCCTTCTTCTAGTTGTTCGGTTGATTATGAAGAATCTGGCTTCGATACCAATTATTGAAATACTGAGAAGGAGGTGAATTAGTATTTCATTCAATTGTTATAATTAATGCCAGTTAAGATTTTTCACAATTACAACCAGAAAGT
This sequence comes from Pinus taeda, assembly GCA_000404065.3. Classification (NCBI taxonomy): domain Eukaryota; kingdom Viridiplantae; phylum Streptophyta; class Pinopsida; order Pinales; family Pinaceae; genus Pinus; species Pinus taeda. The sequence goes on from APFE031037913.1 coordinate 145,405, forward strand.
AAATAATAAGAATTTTATTAAGAATAGATGAGGACACCATCTTCTTTTTACAATAGATTGAGTACAATAATGTTGAGGGCTCCAACCCTTCAATCCACCAGGCTCCAACCTGTTGCCAAGCTCCAGATTGGGCTTCATGAGGCTCCAACCTCTAGGGTTCCAACCCTCTCTTTCACAAGGCTCCAACCTTGTTTTATGAGGCTCCAACCCTTCAACTTTTAACAAATAGAATGTATAAGTGACTTACCAATTGCTCCATAAGACTGTTCCAAATACTTCATTGTCCAAGGCTCCAAATACTTCATTGTTCAAAGCATCAACTACTTCACTGCCCAAAGTTCCAAACACTTCACTATCCAAAGTTTGCTCCAAAAGATGCTTGTAATTTGCTTCAAAAATATCAATGGGCTGCTTCAAAAGATGTAGTAATTTGAATTTTGACTCCAATTCTGCTTCTTATCACATTACTTCAACACCTAATCTTTGTGAACACAGGACCGTGTTGAAAAATGTGTAACTAGGTTTGGTATTCATAAATATGAAATGTATTCTTGTAAATATAAAAAAAAAAAAAAAAATATTATTATTGGAGTATGGGATTCATGCTCAAGTTCTTTTATTTTATAGGTCAAGCACCCATTGAGTGCTTCTAGGGTTTTTCCTAGGTATAAGAGTCATTGTCATATATTGAAGACCATATGGGCACATTGTAAAGTGTAGAGAAAAAATTATTTTGTCTTTAAAGTGTCAAAATACCTCCAAGATCAAGTCGGCCTAATGAGTTGTCAAGTCGGCCTAAATGAAGAGCCACGTCCAACCTTGAAGAAGCCTATGTATAAGAGGAACTCGTCCTCCATTTATATCACTCACTCACTCATCTCTTATGGGAAGAAGAAGAAGAAGAATAAGTCAAGAAGGAAGTGTGAAGAAAAAGGAAGTCAAAGAAGTCAAATTTTCTGGGCCTTATCTATACTTCTTGGAAGGTCAAAGTTAGGGTTTTTCTGCGATTTATCTTCTAGGGTTCGATTTTGAAGGAGAAGACAAGGGAAGGCAAGAGAAGGTCCCTTAGGGCATCCTACTAGCCCTAGGACTCAATTCAAGGCAAGTGAAGTCAAGAGGAAGGATATTAGAGGAAGATCAAAGTCTCCTAGAAGAGTAGCAGCAGTTACAACAGTTGTTGGGGAGTAGAATTTTCGGATCTACTGGGAGGTCGAAGATATTGCAGCTAGAGGTTGTGGTGGACTTGATCTTGGAGGGTATTTGTCTAAGTCTAGGTCATAGTATTCGTCAATTGAAAGATATGAAAGATAAGGCAAGCGGATCTACTGGGAGGTCGAAGATATTGCAGCTAGAGGTCGAAGATATTGTAGCTAGAGGTTGTGCTGGACTTGATCTTGGAGGGTATTTGTCTAAGTCTAGGTCATAGTATTCGTCAATTGAAAGATATGAAAGATAAGGCAAGCGAAGTCAAGAAGAGGGGTTTTGGCCCTAGCTTGCAACCTATATACTGTGTCACTGTTCTTACTGCTTTGGTAGTTGTTTTAATGTATTGCACATTGGAATAATAAAGAACAAATCTAATAAGTAAAAAGGTAACACAAGTAGTTATCAAGTTAAGAGAATTAACATATTCATTGCCCTATTGAATTCTCAACATTGTTTCAGAGCTTTGGTCCTCTAAGGGCATCATGAAGATCTCCTATATAATGAAGAAGTTCATCAAGAAAATTGCAAGCCATCTCAAGAAAGGTATCAAGGAAGCATGGAGTTCCGTATTCTCTTCAAAGAAGGCATCAATAAATGAAAGGGATGAAGGTCTCTTCTCGACTCTCTCTGTTACATTCCAAGATGAAGACATCTAGGTAATTGGTAGTGGTGCATCAAGGCACATGACTGGTCACTCCAACCAATTGAAGACCTTATCAAAAGGAAAATCTGCTTGATTTGTGGAACTTGGAGACAACAAAAGCTATCTAGTGAAAGGCATTGGATCAACTTCCATAAAGCTCAAGGATGGAAGCAACATCCACCTCAACAACATCGTATTTGTTCCAGGTTTGCACAAAAATTTACTTTCTATTTCCAATTTAGAAGATAAAGGAGATAGAGTAGCCTTCATTAATGGAAAAGTAGTTGTTTGGGGAAAGGACTCAAGCATAGATCAAGCTAAAGTTATTGGTATCCGAGAAGGAAGGCTTTACAAATTAATATCTCTTGTAAACCAAGCCCTAGTTCACACTGAGATTAATCCATGTGAACTTTGGCATCGAAGGTTTGGTCATCTACATTTCAAAATACTTCCAACTTTAAGTTCCATAGTAGATGGAATACCGAATTTGAAGGAGGATCATGAAGGTGTCTGCAAGGGATGTGCATTAGGCAAGAATACCAAGAGACCATTTGGAAGAAGTGCTTCATAGTCGAAAGAAATCGTGGATCTTATTCACTCTGATGTATGTGACTCCAAAATCACTTGGAGGCCATCTATACTATGTCACATTCATAGATGATCATTCAAAATAGATGATGAAGTATTTACAAAATTTCAAGAATTCATAGCTGAAGTGGAGAACCTTACATAAAGAAGAATCAAGATACTAAGATCTGATAATGGAGGAGAATATACATCTAAAAATATTATAGCATTCTGTAAGGAGTCCAAGATTAAGAGGGAGTTGATAGTCCCATACAATCCTGAACAAAATGGAGTCGCTGAAAGAAAGATTAGATCCATTGAAGAAAGTGTAAAAGCAATGTTACACGATCAAGATCTACCTAAGTTTCTATGGGGAAAAGCAACCAAGACAACGGTATACATTCAAAATCAATGTCCTCACGTATCTCTAGATAACAAGACTCTAGAAGAAGTGTTCACTAGGAAGAAGCCATCTGTAGATCATCTCTGAATCTTTGGGTGTCCTATGTTTATTCATATACCAAAGGACAAAAGAAAGAAGTTGGATCCTTCTAGTATGCAGGGGACTTTTGTTGGGTATAGTAACTCATCAAATGCCTATAGAATCTATTTGAGAGATGGACATCACATTAAAGTTAGTCGTGATGTCATATTTGATGAGAGTATAGCATTCAAGAAGTCAAAAGAACTTTTCATAGATTATGATGACGAAGAACTTCCGATATTTGAAGAGGAAATTGATAAGGAAGGAGAAGGAGCACACCATGAAGAAGAAGGACCAAGTGAACCTGTTCAACCTATGGTCATTCCAGAAACAAGGAAAAGACCTAATTGGTTGAAATCCACACTACTTGATGCAGAAGGTCATGGGGTAGCACAAGGATCGTTTAGAGAAAGTAAGGGACCCAAGAAATATTTTGGGTATGCTTTATACATGACAAAATTAATAGAAGCATAACCATCCACCTTTGAAAAGGTTGTAGAACATCGAGAATGGAAGGATGCCATGAATGAAGAGTATCAATCTATAATGAAGAATGGAGTCTTGGAGATCATACCTAGGCCCAAAGACAAATATGTGGTTTCTTCCAAGTGGATCTATACGATCAAGCATGCAACTGATGGAAGTATAAATAAGTATAAAGCAAGATTTGTTGCTAGAGGGTTCTCTCAACTTAAAGGCATCGACTATGAAGAAACATTTGCTCCAACAACAAGATATACAACGATTCGGTCATTAGTCTCTTTGGCAGCATCAATGGGATGGAACATCCACCAAATGGATGTCAAGACTGCGTTTCTGAATGGCACTATAGATAAAGAAGTCTATATAGAACAACCCTTGGGATTTGAAGAAAACAACATATGACCTAAAGCAAGCACTAAGAGCATGGTATGCTAGAATGGATGCATACCTACAAAGAATAGGCTTCAGAAAAAGCTTTGCTGACTTGAACCTTTTTATTAAGGTTTTAAACAATGAACCTGTAATCATTCTTTTGTATGTAGATGATCTTCTCTTGACAGGTGTAGAAGGTCGAATTGAAGAACATAAGAAGCAACTAGCAGCAGAATTTGACATGAAGGATCTTGGGCTGATGCATTACTATTTGGGACTAGAAGTTTGGCAAGGAGCAAATGAAATCTATTTGGGTCAAGGAAAGTATGTGATCAAGATTCTAAAGAAGTTCAACATAATGGACTGCAAACCTATGACCACTCCGATGATCACAAACTTGAAGAGACTAGCTCATTGGGTCATTGATATACTTGGTGAATACTTGACCAGACATATGTTTTGCAGTAAATGTTCTTAGTCAATTCCAAGTGGAGCCGAAGCATGATCATTGGATAGCAGCAAATCATATTTTGAGATATCTGCGAGGAATCATCAACTACTGTTTGAAATATGATAGAAGGAAGATGTCAAATTGATTGGGTATATAGATTCTGACTGGGGAGGTATTGAATAGGATGGAAGAAGCACTACGGGAGGATGTTTTAGTTTAGGATCCTCCACGGTCTCATGGATGAGCAGAAAGCAAGACACCATTGCTTTGAGTAGTGCTGAAGCTGAATATGTTGCAGCATGTGAAGTAAGCAGAGATGCGGTTTGGTTAAGGAAGCCGTTATCCGACTCGTTTGAAGGATAGATGAACCCTACAGTGATAATTTGTTATAACACTAGTTGTATTCGTTTGTCTGAGGATCCAGTGTTTCATGGAAAGACAAAGCATATCAACAACAAGTATCACTATATTCGAGAGCTAGTACAAAATGGTGTGTTGCAACTACGACATATCTCCAATGATGGGCAGGTAGCTAACATATTGACGAAATCACTTCTGAACAAGAAGCTTGTATCCTTAAGGGACAAGCTTGGTTTGGTGGATTTGTCCTCCCTAATTGAGAGGGAGAGATAGAAACTACATTCTTGTCTTCACTTGGAAAGAAAGAATGGAGGATTGGGTAACCATCTGGCATTCGATACTCTTTGAGGATGTGGTAGGGCATTCAAGACAAGAGTATTCGTGGACCGATATTCTTTGAGGATTAGCTACCCAAGATAAGAATAGTCCAATGGGAGGTCATACTCTGTGAACACTCAGATGGGGTATGTACCTTGGGAGACAATGATGATGGTGTCTATATATATCATTGGTCTCGCTAGCATTGTGCTCTAATCTTATGGAGAGATAGAGTTGTTAGTCAAGGCCTTGCTATGTGACAATGTTGGTTAATATGATGCTAGACAGATGGGTTACCAATCCAACTCTTCTTATGATATCTCTTCATATAGAGAATGACCATGTACCCCTTATGAATACCTCCCTAGTTATGAGGGAGTGTTGGAAAATGTGTAACTAGGTTCAGCCTTCATAAGTATGAAATGTATTCTTGTAAATATAAAATGAAAAAACAAATATTGTTATTGGAGCATGGGTTTCATGCTCAAGTTCTTTTATTTTATAGGTCAAGCACCCATTGAGTGCTTCTAGGGTTTGTCCTAGGTATAAGAGTCATCATTATATATTGAAGACCCTATGGTCACATTGTAAAGTGTAAAGACAAATTTAATTTGTCTGTGAAGTGTCAAAATACCTCCAAGATCAAGTGGCCTAAATGAAGAGCCACGTCGAACCTTGAAGAAGCTTATATATAAGAGGAACTCATCCTCCATTTGTATCACTCACTCACTCATCTCTTATGTGAAGAAGTCAAGAAGGAAGAGCGAAGAAAAAGGAAGTCGAAGTTTTTGGGCCTGATTTATTCTTCTGGGAAGGTCAAATTTAGGGTTTTTCTGCATTGGATCTTCTGGGGTTGGATTTTGAAGGAGAAGACAAGGGAAGGCAAGCGAAGGTCTCCTACTAACGTTAGGACTCAAGTCAAGGCAAGTGAATTCAAGAGGAAGGCTATTAGAGGGAGATCAAAGTCTCCTAGATGAGTAGCAACAGTTGCTGGGGAGCAGAATTTTTGGATCTACTGAGAGGTCGAAGATATTGCAGCTAGATGTTGTGGTGGACTCGATCTTGGAGGATATTTTTCTAAGTCTAGGTCATGGTATTCGTCAATTGAAAGATCTGAAAGATAAGGAAGAGATTGACGGGTTTGCCACTCAAGAGGAGGGGTTTTGGCCCTGGCTTGCAGCCTATATATTGTGTCATTGTTCTTACTGTTTTGGTAGTTGTTTGATGTATTGCACATTGGAATAATAAAGAACAAAGCTAATAAGTAAAAAGGTAACATAAGTAGTTGTCAAATTAAGAGAATTAACATATTCATTGCCCTACTAAATTCTCAATAGTCCGAGCTCAAAATTGTGCCTCACAAGTGACTGTAACTCAAGGTCCAAGCGCTCCAACAAATTTGTGCCCTTGCAATGTTAAACTACAGGTCACACGTGTAGATCCGAGTTCATACACAATTCTGAGCCTTCAACCGAGTTGTAATCTCTCCACAACTAGTAATCCAAGCTACAACAATGGTAACAACCCTCTGCAATGATAAGCTACAAGACCGAGCTCCTCTAAGTGACTATTCTTTGTTGATATCTAGTAGCATTGAACGTGCTCTAAGTCTCAAATTTTGCAGGAAGGCTTGGGTACATGTATTCCAAAGAACCCAGAAAGTGTTTTGTTAAATTCCACCCGGAGACAATTTTATTCAAATAATTAATTATTTTTAATGGGTCCCTAAGTCTAAACTTAAGAAACTAAAATAATTAATGGGTATTAATCTAACTATGGACGTAGCTGCTAGAAGAAGACGAGGATCAAGCAAAAATGATCTTAGCCATTGATTAGCTTCTAATCTGGGCCGTTGAATATCAACGAGAAGATTATTTAAAGAGGCCTGAGGGTCATTTGGAAGGCACAGAGAGAGTTGATCAGTCAAATCAAATTGCTGAAGCTAGAGGTAGCGCAGTAATTCGTAGTGATCACGCAAAGAGGGGTCGAGAGAGTTTTGGCTGGAGGATCTTCTCTGAAGCTAAGAATACTCAATAGAGAGGTAGAGAGACACACAGAGGAGGCAGTGCAACGACCATAGAGAATGAAGCAGAGCCAAGAAGGGCTCATGCAAGGCCCACGCAGAGCAGCATAGAGCCTTCATGCAAAAGTCCGAGATTTGCTGGAGGCTGACATTATGAGTCGGGAGGGCTGGAACCAGCTCTTGAAAAGCAAATCGATGACACAAGGCCTTAGACGCTGACATAGGCCCACGCAGGGGCAGTGCAGAAGTAGCCAGGGAACTCGTTGGTTCAACTGTTGGATCAGCGAGGACTTGTAGTGTAGAGTCAGGTAATCTCACTAATTTCTTCTGCTGAGTGATATTCTCTATACTAGATTGCCAACAAGGCATCTAGAGGTTGTATTCAAAAATATTTCTGCTTAATAATAAAATCCCTAAGATTTGTTGCACTAGTTTTCCCACATTGGGTTTTTCCGGGGACGTTTGTCCAAAAACAACTGTGTCATTCGTGTTGTATCTTTCTCTATTGTTCAGTTTCTTGTTTCGGCATGTTATTTAAATGGTGTAGGCTGTAGTGTATGTATTTTGATGTTTGTCATAGGAAACTGCAAATAACTTGTTGATGTAAATCTCACAAATAGGAGAAATATCATCAGTTGTTGCATTAAGGATTCCGGTTTAAGGAATTTTCACATTCTCAATGTTCGAGGAATCAAGGGTCCTTTGGTCTACAATCTGAGCCTTCCAACTAGTGATCTAAGCCTCCAAAACTATTCAACAATCTGAGATATGTGACTATCCACAATTCCAATCATATCACAGGCTTGCAAGTCTGAGGCACCATCACAAGTCCGAGCCAATAGGTGACTGTCCACAGGTCAAGGATATGTCTCCCACAGTTGTTTGAGCTTCTTCCACAAGTCCGGGGTGAGTAGTCTGAGCTTGAATGATAAGCCAACACAGAATTAACCCAAACAAATAGCTTTTAAGTCTTCCTCGGCCTCCTTAGTTCACGAGATGTCAACTCTTCTCACTGTTCTGTGTTCCAGTGATTTTCTTCATCGAATTGGATCATTGGAATGACGAGTTCGAACTTGAATTTATACTAGTTTTGACCCATAACGAAGAGACACACCCCCTGGACATGGAGTTGGCTTGTACATGTAGGCTTATGTCGGCCAGCATTCAAAATTATTATATTTCAACTTGAAAAATCATTTTCTCTCAGTCTAAGAGGAGTTAGAAGACAAGTAAGGGCTCGTTGGAAAGGGGAAAATGTCCTCTACAAGCGTATGGCAATTCCATCCTTAAATGAGGTCATTTTTCCATCAATAAAATTATATTTTGTGAATTTTCATCATTATTTTATCCATGACAATCATATGTTTTTCCATGGTAGGCTTATGGTTTTATCATATGCTTAGGCTTCTTCTTTAGGGCTCCAAGTGTGTTCTTCATTTAGAGCATCTTGCTTCAACAATCCTCCATGATATTGTTATCTTCATCAATGCTCATATTGACATCAAAGACAATTCTGACCAACAATCTCCCCCTTTGTCATTGATGGCAATATTCTCTCTTCTTCAACATTTTCTCCCCCTTTGACATCAATGGAAAATGGGGTGTCCAAGTACTCCCCCTATCAAGTTGCTTCTTGTCATGTTGCTCCCCCTGTCATGTTGCTCCTTCCTTTGTCAATATGTTGTCTTAATGTGATGCAAGAGAAATGACCGCCATCTTTTGGCGAAGATATTCAAATGCTTCTCATGGTAGGGTTTTATGAAAATCTGCAATTTGTTCCTTTGTATTGACGTATTCCAATTTGAGATTTTGCTCTGCAACCTGTTCTCGAAGGAAATGGTATTTGATTGGAATATGTTTTGTCTTTGAATGCATTACCAGATTTTTTGAAAGACTGATGGTGTTGGTGTTGTCACAATAGATAGTGACTGGTTGATTAGTTTCTATGTTGACATCTTTCAGAGCTTCATCCACAATATTTGAGTGCAACAATCTGCAGAAACTATGTATTTGGCTTCAGTTGCGGAGAGAGATATAGATTATTGTTTTTTGCTGAACCACGATACAAGATGGTCTCCCATGAAGAATACATTTCTGCTAGTACTTTTTCGATCATCTATGCTTCCAACCCAATCAGCGTCGATGTAAGCTGTCAAAGTAAGAGTTGTGCTTTTGGGATACCATAGGCCAAAATTAGGAGTACCTTTCAAATACATGAGAATTCTTTCAACAACCATCAAATGGGATTCCTTAGGAGCTGATTGAAATCTTGCCACCATTCCTACTGCTTGCATAATATCCGGTTGTGAAGCAGTTAAGTATATAAGAGATCCAATTATTGATCTGTAAGGAGTTGCATCTACTGAAGGTGATTCATCATCTTTGCTTAATTTGCAATCTGTAGTCATCGATGTGCTCATAACAACGCATTCTTCCATCCCATATCTTTTAATCATGTCTTCAAGATATTTATATTGGGATATGAACATACCTGCTTTAGTTTGAATTATTTGTAGTTTAGGAAGTAAGATAGTTCATCAATCATAGACATTTCAAATTCCTTAGGCATGTTTTGAGCAAATTCATGACCCATCTCATCATTGTTGCAGGCAAAAATCAAATTATCAACATATACAAGGGTGATTAGTAATTTATCCTTGTCTATCTTCATGTAGAGATTACTTCCAACAATCCCCTTTTTGAACCCTTGTTGTTGTAGATAATGATCCAATCTTGCGTACCAAGCTCTAGGAGCTTGTTTTAATCCATATAATGCCTTTTTTAATTTACAAACGAAATATTTTCCTTTTTCTAGATCAAACCCTTCCGGTTGCTCCATGTAAACTTCTTCCTTTAGATCACCGTTAAGAAATGCTAATTTCACGTCCATTTGATAAAATTTGAAACCTTTTGAATAAGCAAATGCCAAGAACATTCTTATAGCTTCCAATCAAGCTACTGGGGCAAAAGTATCTTCAAAGTCAGTTCCTTCAATTTGTGAGTACCCTTTGCAAACAAGCCTTGCCTTATTTCTAATGATCTGTCCATCATTCATTTTGTTTTTGAATACCCACTTGGTTCCAATAATATTTTTTTCTTTTGGACGAGGTATGATTTCCCATGTTTCATTTTTTTCGATTTCAAACATTTCTTCTAACATAGCTTTTACCCAGTGAGGATCCTTACAAGCTTGAACAAAGTTTTATGGCTCTATCACACAAATAGTAAGGCAACATCATTTTTTCTTGGTGTATTTGTCATCCTTCTTCGGGTTTGTATTCCATCATCTGTATTCCCAATAATTTGTTCTTCCGGATGGTGTTTTTGAACAAATTTTACTTTTGATGGAGTTTGAGATGGTTCCTTTTGACTTTCTTGATTCTTTTCTTCCTCTATTGTATCTTCTTCAGATTCTTCAAGACTAGAATCTACTTCATGGACTTCGATTTCCTTTTCTAGAAGCTCCTCGTCAATCTTCACATCAATGCTTTCTACTATCTTTCGTAGTCGATTATTGTAGCATTTGTATGCTTTGCTCCTTATAGAATATCCAAGGAATATTCCTTCATCAACAAGAGAATCAAACTTGCCTAGTGAGTCATCATTGATCTTCATAAAGCATTTACTTCCAAAAATTCTAAAATATTTTACTGAAGCAGCTCTTCCTTTCCATAATTCATACCAACGTTGCATACATCGGCATTAGGATAAAATCGACAAGGGTCTGGAAAACCAAAAAATCGTAAAAATTGGGAAAATATCGATAAAAATCGGCAAACATCGGTAAAATTAAGATACCATAAAAATATCTTTAAAAATCGGCAAACATTGGCTAGGCCAAAAATCGTGATTTTGACATAAAATTGGGATGCTATCAACATGTTCGCAACACTAATTCATACAGAGTCTTGTCATTATTTGGTCTTAGTTGGGCTCTATTCAAGGTATACATTGCTGCCCCAACAACTTCTCTCCAAAACTTGGCTTGCAAATTCGCTGCTAGTAACATTGTTCTCACCATTTTTTGCACAGTTTTGTTTCTTCTTTCCACTACATTTTGTTTAGGAGTTCTAGCTACAAAAATTTCTCTTTTGATTCCATGTATTTTACAGAAATCATTGAATTCCTTTGAATTAAATTCTCCTCCTCTATTTATTCTAAGACACTTGATTTTTTATTTTCCACGAGAGCTTTGAAATTCTTAAAACATCAAAGAGCTTCGAATTTAAATTTTATGAAGAATACCCACATCATTCTAGTACAGTCATCTACAAGTAGAGCAAAGTACCTTTCTCCTTGTAGAGTTGAAGTTCTGGTTGGTCCACATAAATTTACATGTATGATCTCCAAAGCTTTTGATGTTGAGAATTCCTTAGTCTTGAAGCAAGTTCTAGTTTCCTTTCCATGTTGACATGGGCCACACACTTGTTCCGGTTTTAGAATTTTTGGAATGTCTCTTACTGCACTTGCTTTGTTGATTTTAACCAAGTTGTCAAAATTTAGGTGTCACAATCGCTTGTGCCATAACCAACTTTGATCTGTTTGACTCATGTAGCATTTTTCTTCTTGAATTTTACTCAAAATGTATACATTATTTGGTGTTCTTACTCCTTTTTCCACAAGTTCTCTTGAAGAGGATTTCCTTATCTCACAATCATTAGTACTGAAGATAACATTATGTCCTTGGTCACAAATCTGGCTAACACTGAGAAGATTGTGTTTGAGCCCTTCTACCAGCAGTGCGTTTTGTGCTTTTCCCTTTCCATTAACAAGAGCAATTGTCCCTTTTCCAGCAATTTTGGCAGATCCACTTCCAAAGAATACATTTCCATCCTTTTTGTTTAATGAAACAAACTTCTTTTGGTCACCTGTCATGTGTCTTGAACATCCACTACCCACAAACCATTGATTTTCATCACTTTATGCACATAAAGCTAGACAACATTTATCTATAGTGGGTTCATCCTTTTTCAACTCCTCCCCTTTTGACATAAGTGGACAATTTTGTGCATCATGATCTAAATCATTTCCTTTTGAACATACTAGATCATACTTAGCCAAAGGATCAAATGAATTATAGGTCTTGATTTGACCTTGTTCTTTTGATCTAAGCAGCTTATCTTGATAATTGGTCTTATATCTCCTTAAGCTATTATCCTTATAAGCCTTGCAATGATTAGCTTGATGACCAAAATTTTTACAGTAAAACAATAACCAAGAAAGATAGTTTGATACTTGTTTGGATAGCCTTGATTTGATGCAATATTCTTTCGTGGAGATAACTTTTTTTCATTCCTTGGGTTGTTGTAGGTAGATCTTTGTTCTAGGTGTAATGACTACTCTTCATTTGGAGGATCGCAAAGGATGTCAGCATAACTTCTTTAGATTTCTTTATGAAAATTCCACAATCGGAATCCTTACTACAACAATTGATGATATTACTCCTATTTGTTAAATTCCTTTAAACAAATTACTTCTTGTTTCCTACGGAAAATATTGTAATACACACACTACAACCTTCACTTAATTAAATATTATGCAAAAACAAGACACTGAGCAAGAAATAAGATACAATGGACACTGTTATTTTTGGACAAATGTCCCCAAAAAAACCCAATGCGGAAAAACCGGTGCAACAATTCTGAGGGTATCTTATTATTAAGCAGTAGCAAATTTTGAATACATCTCTGAATACCTCTCAGGTTATTTAGTTACAAAGAGAGAAATACTGGCATAAATATTTATGAGATTACCTCACACAATCATTGAGAAGATCCTGGTTCATCTGGATACTGGATGAAGTGCCTCTGGCAGGCCCTATGTTGCCTCTACGCAGTCCTCACGCAATCCCTGTGTCAACTTCTCTAGGTACTGCATCAGCTAGTTTGCTGATTGATTTGCTTCCCGGAGTCTCTGCTCTCAGCCTCCTGGTCTCACACCTCGGCTCCCGACTTCTGAAACTAACTCTCCCCAACAGAATCTCAGACTCTCTCTCACCCTCTGCGTGACCCTTCGTGGCCCTGTGTCAGCCTCTGCGTCTAGCCTACTAGATCACTCTTTGCCTCTCTCTGTTGATGATTCTTTGGATGAGAAACTCTCTCTCTCTCTCCGAATGCTATCCCTATCCCTCAACTACAAGAAATCTCCTTGATTAGAACTTCCTCTTGAGAGCTTCTCACTTTAGAAATTCAATCTCTTGATCTCTCAGTGTGTTTTCCAAATGACCCTCAAGTTCCCTTAAATAATCTTTTCGTTGACATTCAACGACTCAGATTAGATTCTAATCAATGGCTAAGATCATTTTATTTTGATCCTCATCTTCTTCTAGAAGTTACACCCGCAATTAGATTAATACCCATTAATATTTTTAATTTCCTAAGTTTAAACTTAGGGGCCCATTAAAAAATATTAATTATTTTAATAAAATTGCTTCTGGGTGGAATTTCCCAAAACGCTTTTTGGGTTCTTTGGATACATGTGCCCAAGCCTCCCTCCAAAATTTGAGGCCTAGAGCACATCTGATGCTACCCCAAATCAACACTCCCTCTTAGCGAGGAATGTGCTCTAGCAATATACGTTGTTGCATGTTGCTCTGACTTTGAAGCATAGTCTTCTGCACTGCTGATGTCTGACGTGATGTCCACCAACTACAGCTCCCTCTCAAGTGCTGCATCTGTGTTGCTGCTAGCACTACCACTGCACTGCAAATTGTTGTTGATAGCAACAAAAGAAACATCCAAAATTAATGAACTAACTGTGTTCAGTATGATACCACGTGAATGCTGGAGCCTGACTACTGCTAGTCTCTATGCTGATCCTCTGAATCTACTGCATTGTTGCTAACCTCTGCACTGCTGCCAACTCTCCTTTGCGTTGCTCAGTCTTTGGCGCTCCTAGCCACTACAACTACCTCCTCGACACTCCTCGGCACCATTTGACACTAGTCTATCCCGCTACTTCAAAACTAGGCTCCCATAGCAAGGCATTGATCCAAGAGGTGGACTCCTCAAGCATTCTGCCCATATGTAGCTCTTTCAAACTACAACTCCAAATCAGCCAGCCTCCCTCCTGGAGGTATCTCGGCTGTCATGGTGAACTCCTCCTCTTCAATCTTCGCGGGCATAGCCTTCAGATCGTGTTTCTCATCCTTGTCCTTCTTCTTGAAAGGATATTGTGTAGCATAGTGACCCATTTCACCACACTTGAAACACTTAATCTTTGAGACGTCCTTCTTAGGCCTCCGCTGCTTTTGTTGTCCCTTTGATGCAAGGGCTACATTATCCTCCTCCTCCTTGGGCTTTGACCCACAGCTGCTGCTGCTTCCGTCAAGCTTGACCTTGACCAGGTCTCTCCTCAGCTCCTCTTGTTTTAGAGTTGCCCACATCTCATCCCAATTCGACAATGCTTCTCTGCCCAGGATACTATGGACAAAGACTTGCCACTCATCTGAGACAAAATTGAGGGCTAGTCTAACCAACTATGAATCCTGAGGTGTATGCCCTGCAGTAGACAACTCATCATGGGTTTCCTTTAGGTTCATGAGGAATGGATCCACATGCTCTCCCTTCTGCATTTGAGCAGATCTCAACTTCTGCTTTAGGTACATCTTCCGTTGCTCGGAAGATTCCTAATATAACGTGGCCAAGGCATCCCACATCTCCTTAGCAGTGCCTCTGCTAGTAGTGTGACAGGCCACGTGATCCTCGACTCCATCTAAGATCATCCTCTTAGCCTTCGCCATCTCAGCTCGGCACTTCTTCAACGGATCTGCATCTGCAGGCACAACCACCACGCTATCAACATATGTCTTGAGGGCATGCTCATCTAGAAGGAACAACATTCTAGCCTTCCAGATGAAGTAGTTGGATGCTTCGTCCAACCTGTCTTGAACCCTCAAGCCACTGGTTGCCAATTTTGCTACAAATGTCGAAAATATCCCCTCTCCCCTGCGCTACTGCTGGGCTAGCCTACACACTCCCTACTGGAATTCGTAAAACTGTTGCCCCTTGCACTTGCTTAGCTCTAGAGAAATTGAATTCCTTAGCTAGTAATTCTCCGAGGAAGAAATTCCCTTAGTCGTGCTTCTCCTCTTCCTTCTGACGATTTTCTGCCCAACAAAATGCTTGCAGAATATCTGTGTCCCACTAGCTCTCCTCACGCTGAGGCTTCAATGCTGCTCCCTTTGCCCTGGCAAAAATTCGAACTGGAAGTCCTTCTCTCCGTCGACTCACTGAGAGAGAGACTGCCTCAAAAATCTGCCCTCCTTGCTTGGACTGTGCAAACCCTCAGGGGTTTCAAACTGCTGCCTCCTTTAACTTTTTTGAACTCCCTCTTCTGCTCAGCGCTAGATCTACTAGCTCTACTCTTCTTGCTTCACCTGCACTATTCTGATACCATGTGAAAATTCCACAATCAGAATCCTTACTGCAGCAATTGATGATATTACTCCTATTTGTTAAATTCCTTTAAACAAATTACTTGTTATTTCCTATGGAAAATATGGTAACACAGACACTGCAGCCTTCACTTACTTAAATATTATGCAGAAACAAGAGACCGAGCAAGAAAGAAAATACAACACAATGGGCAACGTTATTTTTGGACAAATGTCCTCGGAAAAACCCAATGTGGGAAAACCGGTGCAACAGTTCTAAGGGTTTATTATTATTAAGCGGTAACAAATTCTAAAAACATCTCTGAATACCTCTCAGTTTATTTAGTTACAAAGAGAGAAACATTGGCAGAAAGATTTGTGAGATTACCTCACACAATCACTGAGAAAATCTTGGTTGATCCAGATAGTAGATGAAGTGCCTATGGCAGGCCCTATGCTGACTCTGCACAGTCCTCACGCAGTCCTTGCATCAACCTCTCTAGGCATTGTGTCAACCAGTCTGTTGATCGATTTGCTATCCAGAGTCTCTGCTCTTAGCCTCCCAGTCTCATACCCTGGGTCCCAGCTTTTGAAACTGACTCTCCCCAGCAAAATCTCAGACTCTCTCTCACCCTCTGCGCTGCCTCTTTGTGGCCCTTCGTGGCCTTGCATTAGCCTCTGTGTCTAGGTTACTGGATCACTCTCTGCCTCTCTCTGCTGATGATTCTTCGGATGAGAAACTCTCTCTCTAGATGCTACCCCTACCCCTGAACTGCAAGAAATTTCCTCGATCAGAACTTCCTTCTTAGAACTTCTCACTTCAAAAATTTGATCTCTTGATCTCTCGGTGTGTTTTCCAAATGACCCTCAAGCTCCCTTAAATCATCTTCTTGTTGACATTCAAGAGCCGAGATTATATTTAATCAATGGCTAAGATCATTTTAGCTTTATCCTCATATTCTTCTAGAAGTTACACCCACAATTAGATTAATACCCATTAATATTTTTAATTTCCTAAGTTTAGACTTAGGGGCCCATTAAAAATTATTAATTATTTTAATAAAATTGTTTCTAGGTGGAATTTCCCAAAATGCTTTTGCAGTTCTTTGGACTACATGTGTCCAAGCCTACCTGCAAAACTGAGGCCTAGAGCACATCCAATGCTACCCCAAATCAACATTCTTCTTTGAACTTGATAATTCACCTCTAAAACCAATTCCAGCTTTATGATGTTGAGGTTTTTTAGTATTAAGGATGGTTTCAAGAGTTTAGGAACTTTGCTAGAGCTTATTAACTTCATTCAACTCTTTCCTTAGAGAGAAAATTTCAGGTTCACGTTTTTCACATATTTCTTCTCTTTCTTTTAGATTGTTGTTCAGAAATTCTTCCTTCCTTTTTTCTTCTTCCCTTTCTATTTTGAGAGAAATGACCTTCTTCCTTAATTTCTCATTTTCTTCAATAGCAGTAATTAATAATTCATCTATATTTCCTTCTTCTTTTTCGGAATCATTATCATTTGTGAATGCCATGAATAACACTTCACTGCTTCCAGCATAGTCACCCTCTTCATCAGACTCATCATTATCCCTTTTGAGTAGAAAGGTATTTTTAGTTGATTTTTTCTTTGTAATCATGAATTCTTCTTCATCGGAGTCATCTTGTTTGGAGAAGAAATTATTTTTATATGACTCTTTCTTCTTGAACAACTTCTTTTTGTATTCATATTCATCATCGCTATCATGTTTATGAGGACATTTTGCAGCACAATGTCCTATTCTACCATACTTGAAACAAATGAGAGGATACTTGCCTTTGAGTTTGGCCCCTTTCCTTCGTTTCTTCATGAATTGTGCTAGTTCTGTTTCAGTATCGGAATCATCACTGCTATAATAACAATTTTTCCCTTTTTTTGATGTTTTTGAAGCCTTGAATGCAACTTCCTTAGAGTTTGGGATCCCTTTTCTCATTTCATATGCAATGAGAATCCCATGAAGTTCGTCCATTTTTAGGGTATCCAAGTCCTTCACATCTTCTATGGTACTGACTTTGGAATCAAACCGTTCTAGAAGTGATCTCAAACTTTTTGGACAAGTGTGCTTTCTTCAATGTTTTCCCCTGGACCCTTGAGTGAGTTAACGACTTCATCCACTCATAGGAAAAAGACTGCAATGTCTTCTTCGTTATCCATTTTAAGACTCAAATTGTCTTCTATGAGTTTGGAGTTTTGCCTTCTTGACCTTTGAGTCTCCATCATAGATAGCAATAAGCTTGTCCCACATTTCCTTGGCAGATTCACAGTTCATAACTTTTGTAAATTCTAAATCAGAAATTCCACTTGTTATGGAATTTGGTGCTTTGGCATATGCTATATGAATTTTTCTTCCATGCGGATCTGTTAGTGGAGAAGATAGAAGTTTATACCCATCTAGAACTGGTTGCCATACTTCTGGTCCAAAAGACATTAAATAAAATGTCATCCTACGTTTATAAAAAGCAAAATTTGTTCCATCAAATTGAAGGATTTTTCCTAAATCCTTACTGGTCATAGTGACTAAAAATCCTTCTTCCAGCTGTTAGGCTGATTATGAAGTTGGCTTCGATACCAATTGTTGAAACACTGAGAGGGGGGTGAATCAGTATTTCATTCAGTTGTTATAATTAATGTCAGATAAGAGTTTTCACAATTACAACCAGACAATAAATAATAAGAATTTTATTATGAGCAGATGAGGACACCAATCCTCTTCTTACAATAGATTGAGTACAATAATGTTGAGGGCTCTGTTGACTACTGGAGTAGCACCTGATGATTATGTGAAGACTCCATGCCCAAGGATGATCCAGAGGACACTTGTACCATCAGATGTCATCAGTCAACAGAGTTTTTTAACTCTACTTCTATCTTCTCATCATCTTTCTTCTTTGTACCCAGATTCCACACCCTGCGGGGAATTGTAATAAGTGATGCTAGTATGATGATTTTCTTGAATTTGTAACAGGCCTAGGATGTGGGACTCGATCAGCAAACGAGTACACCTTGGAGTGTTTTTTTTATCCGGTTAATTATCCCTTCTTTTTCAGAGGCGGATAATTCTCTGGATTTTTTCACTCATTTTTACCCCAAAGCCGAGGTGACGGTTTGAAGATTGAGCCCCTGACACATCTTAGTGTCTAGGGTCGATGTATATTACCATACTAGATCACACAAAAAGTTTCGTGGAATTTGGCTAGGTCTAAGTAAGATTTTTTAATAGTTAAAAATTTCCCGCAAAACGGGATTTTTTAATTATTTTTTATGTAAAGGCATAAATAAGTGGCCTTAGGAAATGTCTCGGGCGTATGACCACTCGAAATTCATCCTCAGAGGCCCATCATTCTCCTAGAGCCTACTTTTAGGGTCAAAAAATGACTCAGAGTCCCTCAAAAGCCGATTTTTCAAGTGACAGTAGCAAAAATGAAGAAGAAATTCAAAAAAATGAATAATTGGAAAAATTTAAAAATTTTTCCAAAGTCAAAATAAGTCAAATTTTGACATGGAAGTCAAGCAGAGGATCAAGGGTGATGTGGCAAGCAATGTGGGGCCCACCACATAAAGTTTCAACAGAAAGTCAAAGTCAAAGAAAGTCAAAGTCAAAGCAAGTCAACTGGGCCCACGTTGAGTTCATAAGGCAATGGAATTTTTGAAGTTCACTTTGATTTAATTTTTGAGGTTGATAAATTAAAAAAATGGTTAACATTAGTGAGTGGCATGTGGGACCCACACTCAGCCATCCATGTGATATACGCTGGCCCAGCCAGTCCGTACGCAGGTATATACGCAGTTATCTCCAGCATGTTACGTGGCCAGCAATGTAACGTGGGTCAACAAAAGTATCCACGCAGATTTAAAGGGCAGCAGTGTTACGTAGGCCAGTCAAAGGTCAAAGCATACATGTTTACGGTCAGCAAGTTACAAACGCTGATACAACAGTTTACGTGGGCCATCCTAGCCATACGCAGCAAAAAGCACATGCCAATTCCACGTGGGCCCAGTCAACAAGTCAAAGCATATTACGTTGCCCAAAAAATTCACGTGCCAAAAGGTATACAGCAAAGCAGTTAACGCAGGTGTTTACGTGGGCAGTGTCTACGTGGGCATGTTCATAGTCTACGTGGGCCATTCCAGCCATACGCAACAAAGTTAATACTCATAGTTAGCACATGCCAACACACAGCCATCTACGTGGTCCACTCAACATGATAACGTGGGAAGCTACAGCAAATACGTGGTCAGCCAATCTACAGGGCAGTCAACGGAGATATTACAGCAGCGTTACGTGGCAGCCAGTTAGAAATCAAACAGCAGTCCTCTAAGCCACTTGTCATTTCATTTTTTTATTGGGATTGTCACTTGCTACACTTGTCATTGTCTCTTGGCATTGGGATCTCCTCCCATTTTTCTTATTTATATGAGCCTTGGGCTCTTATTGTAAAAGGATAGAACGAGCTATTGGGCTGGCGGAGACTCTGCCGGATTTTGTACTCAGCTTTCACATAAATAAATAAAAGTCTTTGGGTTTACTAGCTTCTCTTGTGGTGCATGCCTTGGTACATGAGGTATACCTGTGTCGTTTGATATTCATTTGATTTTCATTTGCTATCTAGTTGTTTTTCTTTGTGCATTTGCCTGAAGGCACTATTGTCTAGGGAAGAGAGATTTGCAGCTATCTCAAATCTCCTTTGGGCTTGGTATATTTTGTACACTTGTTGTAGCTTGTCCATTCTCGGTTGAATGACAAGCTCAACTTGGTCTCTATATGCCAAGTCTCTTTTTGCACTAACAATTCGTTTGCAAGTGTTTTCTGTGTTTTCAAGGGATAGGTTGCCAGCTCTATTGGAGTGTGAGGACTTCTTCGGCGGGAATAGTCACCTCCAAGGATATCAAGGGTCCCACAAGTTGTTCAAGCCAACAATCTCATAAGACATCAAAAAGATTTATTTAAGAGGGGGTTTCCTGAGCCCTTTGCTTGTTTTCTATCTTGAAAAGTTATCACAAATTTTCTTCTTTCATTTGAAAGCATTTGTCTTCATCATGAAAAATATAAAATAAAAAACTTAAATAAAAAATTTTCCTTCAGGGTTTTAGATTAAATTTTAAATTTTGTTTTAAGTTTAATCTTTGTCTGAAGGGGTATAAAAAATTTTGTGGGAAATTATTTTTGTTGCTAGATTCAGTTGTTTTCATGCTATATCTTTCACGCTGAGATCTGAAGTTTCAAGTCGAGATACGAATATGATATCTAGTTAATGGTTTATAACTCGTGGTGGTTTGAAGCATTCATCCTTTTTTAAATCTTCAGTTG
>APFE031037913.1:169501-183947 GCA_000404065.3 Pinus taeda
TTGCCAGCTCTATTGGAGTGTGAGGACTTCTTCGGTCGGAATAGTCACCTCCAACGATATCAAAGGTTCCACAAGTTGTTCAAGCCAGCAAGCTCATAAGACATCAAAAAGATTTACTCAAGAGGGGGTTTCTTCAGCCCTTTGCTTATTTTCTATCTTGAAAAATTATCGCATATTTTCTTCTTTCATTTGAAAGCATTTGTCTTCATCATGAAAAATATAAAATGAAAAATTTAAATAAAAAAATTTTCCTTCAGGGTTTTAGATTAAATTTTAAATTTTGTTTTAAGTTTAATCTTTGTCTGAAAGGGCATAAAAAAATTTGTGGGAAAATTATTTTTGTTGCCAGATTCAGTTGTTTTCATGTTATATCTTTCACGCTGAGATCTGAAGTTTCAAGTCGAGATACGAATATGATATCTAGTTAATGGTTTATAACTCGTGGTGGTTTGAAGCATTCATCCTTTTTTAAATCTTCAGTTGCTGGATATCATTTGGGTCATTCAAAGAGCACTGTGATCTAGCTGATGACAAATGATTGTTGTTCACGTTTCATTTTTCTATAATCATCTAACAAGCAATCGATTTAATAACAATCTCTTAAGGCACTGGTCTGCTAAAATCAAATTCATCTAGTGCTTATCTTATCGTGTCTCGTGTCTCCCAACCAACTGTTTGCCAGTTGGTCTTCATTATCTCATAGGGACCACCCCCCTTAGCCGTGGGAGACAAGCTTAAACGGAGGGATCGGGGATCAGAGTGACAGCCCCCGGTTTGAGCGTTGTCGTGCCAATCTGCACGACAACAGGCTTCAACTTGTTGCCAAGCTCTAGCTTGGGCTTCACGAGGTTCCAACCTCTAGGGATCCAACCCTCTTTTCCACAAGTCAACCTTGTTTTATGAGGTTCCAACCTCTAGGGCTCCAACCCTTCAATTTTTAACAAATAGAATGTATAAGTGACTTATCAACCGCTCCACAAGACTGTTCCAAATACTTCACTGTCCAAGGCTCCAAATACTTCACTGTTCAAAGCGTCAACTACCTCACTGCCCAAAGTTCCAAACACTTCACTATCCAAAGTTTGCTCCAAACAATGCCTGTAATTTGCTTCAAAAATATCAATGGGCTACTTCAAAAGATGTAATGATTTTGACTCCAAGTCTGCTTCTTATCACATTACTGCAACACCCAATCTTTGTGAACAAAGGTTTGAGCTCAAAATTGTGCCTCACAAGTGACTAGTCACTCAAGGTCCGAGCCCTCTAACAAATTCGAGCCCTTGCAGTGTTAAACTACAGGTCGCAGGTGTAGATCCGAGTTCTTGCACAATTCTGAGCCTTCAATCGAGCTATAATCTCTGCACAACTAGTAAACTGAGCTACTGCAATGGTAACAGTACTCTGCAGTGATAAGCTACAGGACCGAGCTCCTCTAAGTGACTTTTCTCAAGGTCCGAGGTATCAAGGGTCCTTTGGTCTGCAATACAAGCCCTCCAACTAGTGATCTGAGCCTCCAAAACTAGTCAACAATCTGAGATATGTGACTGTCCACAATTCCATGTCCGAGCCAATAGGTGATTGTCCACAGGTCAAGGATATGTCTCCTACAGTTGTTTGAGCTTCTTCCACAAGTCCGAGTTGAGTAGTCCAAGCTTGAATGATAAGCCAACACAAAATTAACCCAAACAAATAGCTTTTAAGTCCTCCTCGGCCTCCTTAGTTCACAAGATGTGGACTCTTCTCACTGTTCTGTGTTCCTATGATTTCTTCATCGATTTGGATGGTTGGAATGAGGAGTTTGAATTTGTATTTATACTAGTTTTGAGTCTTGACCCATAGCGAAGAGACACACCCCTTGGACATGGAGCCGGCTTGTACATGTAGGCTTATGTTGGCCAGCATTCAAAATTATTATATTTCAACTTGAAAAATCATTTTCCATCAGTCTAAGAGGAGTTAGAAGACAAGGGCGGGCTCGTTAGAAAGGGGGAAATGTCCTGACTCCTCTACAAACCTATGCCAATTCCATCCTTAAATGAGGTCATTTTTCCATCAATAAAATTATATTTTGTGAACTGTCATCATTATTTTATCCATGACAATCATATGTTTTTCCATGGTAGGCTTATGATTTCATCATATGCTAGGGCTTCTTCTTTAGGGCTCCAAGTGTGTTCTTCATTTCGAGCATCTCGCTTCAACAATCATCCATGCCATCATTGTCTTCATCAATGCTCATATTGACATCAATGACAATTTTGACCAACAGGGGTTTGGCTGAAGTGACATTGGGCCTCTACCTTATTGTTAGCACTTTGTCTAGCTTTTGTCTTGTAGGGTTTCTCTCTCCAAGGGCTGTTAGATTTTGTGGTAACATGCCCAAATACTATAAAATTAATATTACCCATTTGTCCTCAGCATCATTTGATATCCATCTTGCATTGAGAACTGGAGCCAATGAATGATGATAGTTAAAGAGGGCACCCAAAGCTCGATCTCCAATCCCTACAAAATGGACCAAGCATCCATGTATTCATCTTGAATAACTATGCCTCTAAGATGAGCTCTCTCAGATTATGATTGACAAGTAATTAGCGGTGTTGAAGCAGTTTACAAACAATCGGGAAGCCCTTCAGGCTTATATTCATCACCTTGAACAACTTGATGAGGATCGTTGGGCTGCCTATGATCATTTTGTAGATATCAGAATTAGATAATGATCATTTTGCAGATATCAGAATTAGATAAAGAATGTATTCGATCATAGAAACAGAAATAGATCTTTATAGGTGGGTGATTTGGTCTTGTTATGGGACAAAATAAATGAAAAATATGGAGACCAAGGCAAGTTTGACAATGTGTAGTTGAAACCACACCTCAGTGATGCAGCAGCGGGTCCCAACACCTTTTATCTTTCTGACTCGGATGGCTTAACAGAGGAGCTACTAGTCAATGGGCAGCAACTTAAATTATACTTCCCATGATTATTAAAAACAAGAAATTAAAAATTAATACATAAAAAAATTCAGGTTTCTGTTTGTACTTAGAATCATTTCAGTTTGTTGTTTTCAATTTCAAATTCTTGTTTTGTCATCCATTTCATATCCCTTTTCTATTAGGTTCATCTATTTTCACTAATAATCACAGTTGGTTGTTTTGCAAAAGTTCAAGCAACATTTAGCCCTTATCTTCCCTAATTTTGTCTCCACTTTCAGCTAACAATGTTGTCCAAAGTCGAAATTATCCAATCTGATATCACAGGACAGCTTCCTCTTTTATTGCAAAGTCACCTGCATTCAAGCCTAAATGAGGCCAGTAAACCTTATAATCCTCTTTTGATCTCAGTAAGCATGGATAGTGTTGAAGAGACTATAGGAAGTGTCTTGAGCTCTTTCATGGTTTAGTCTTTTTATTCATGTGCTATTGAGTCAATTGTCCTTAGTCTTGTGCCTCATCCAGCCCTAGGGAGACGACATCACACACTTGCACTACATGATATATGCTTCGTGCTATGAGAGAGGTTTCATCATTGCCTCTTTCTCAATAGATCATTCCTTATCAACTGTAATGTTCCAAATGGAAAATTAACAGTGATATTAAGCAAAAGACACATGCAACACAGAATAATTCAAACAACAATTAAACATGCACAAAATTGCACCAGAACTGCGCCAAACTGAGCCATTTTATTATCAAAAGGACAGTACAATGCATCGAATGTGTGCACCTAGGCTTGCCAAAGCAAGCTATACAATCCCAGGTGAGAAAAATACTTCCCGGATGCAAAGGGAAGACTTCTCCTCAATGTACTGCGTTGGCTCTGGAATTTCCACAACTACTGGCAAGAAGAAACCCCTGTTTGAGCCTCCAAAAGTGCTCAGAAAATTCTCCCAAATTAACCTTGGTCTCTCCACCACAAACTCAAAAAGACCCAAAAAGAGTTTTGGCAAATTCTACCGACCACCCGAGACCAAAAATTTCAGCTCACTCCTCCCCACTGACTGGCAAATAATTCTTTTGTTTGGGGCACCAAAACTTCCCCAAAATTTTTGCAAACTTAGGAGCCAACTCCTTGACCCCTAACCAACAAAACCCATAAACTTTTTGGGCTAATTCTGACCTCCCGAAATTACCCAAAATTGGTGCTACGCCCTCCTTGGTAGAAACTACCTCCTCCACAACCACAGCTGCTAAATATGAAACTTATCATTCCTCAATACGTTGTAGAACTGCCCTGCAAATTTCCTCCGGAAGAAGTGAGGATTTCCTTCCAAAATCCGGCACAAGGGAGATGAATCTAGCCGCACAAATTTTGCCGTGACACTTCTGCGTAGGCCCCAAAATGGTAAATTTGACTCTCTCAAGAGAAGCAACTTCCAGCCTTAAAATTCTCCACAATTGCTAGTCCACCCTTAGTGAAAATTTTTCCTAAATTCTTTGGCCAAAATACCCCTTGAAACTCCCTCAACTCAGTGGTACGATTTCTGCTACTGCGTCCTCGTATGAGCTCAAATTAGCCAACGCAAGCGTTGATATGACCCACCAACTCCAGCAAATCTCTTCCCACTAAGTCTTGAAATTCTCTCCTAGGGTGGCACTCTAAGTCCACTGAAGAAAGCGCTGAGATTCCCGCACGGAAATCTCCTTGTGCTAAGCAACATTGGTAGCCTTGGCTGAGCAGCTCAAGAGTACTCTAATTCAGAAATTCAAATTGTCAAAAGCCCCCAAAATGATGCCACCTCCTATTTATCTTGGCTGTCCCCTTTCTCTCCTTGTGGGTCCCACCAATTCGACCTCCTCTCCAGCTCAATTTTCCTAGGGGGTTCGAATTCCCCTTTTTGGGTGGCCCCACATCTCACTACCAATTTAATCTTTCCTTTTCTCTAATGTTGGTGGCCTCCATCTCTCCAAAAATTAAGTGGGGACTCCCTCCACCCACTTTTCCTAAGTTTACATGCCAAAATATTTTTCAACACGCAATTGCAAAAATAGAAATTCATCTTGGCAAAATTAATTTGATTGGGGACATTACAGTCCTCCCCACCAAAAATTTCTTGTCCTCAAGCAATGCCTAAACAAGCGCCCTCTCGATCAGTTGACCCCAACAGTCTCTAAACACAATACCGAGGTCCCAAATGTACCACCGAGTCATCTCGGATCTCTGCCCTGTCCTGCCAGGATCCCAAGCCATCCTGTTCAGCGTGAAGCATCCCTCGCCCCACTCATTGTCCGGCTCATCATAGGCTTCTGATGCCCTCTGCATGCTACCACTAAGTAGAGAATCATGGTGGTATAAAATCCTGATCATCTCCTCATGAAAATGCTCTTTCAAATAGTCCCTCTCGTGCACTTAAGGGGTGAACTCTAGAAGATGCAATCCAATCCTAGTGGGATTGAACCCTCATTTTCCCGAGCTTCCCCTAATCTCCTCCTGCCGATCACCTTGCCAAACCTGTGAAGTTCCCCACACCATTAATGGGTCACTAAAACCAAATGGAAGATCTAGATGACCTTCACTTGTAGAAATCGGCGTTCCTCTACGGGTAGCTAGACTACTCAACCCTATTATGCCAGAATCCCTTGCCATCGCAGAAGGAACCTATCTTGTTGCCATTGTTGTTGAAGTTTCTAAGTTTACTTAGTTAGAAACCCTCCATTCACTCTAATTTATTCCTACCTACTTGTTATTTTTTCCTTAACAAGTTATTTACAATGTAAACACTGAAAATAAACACTAGTGCATGCTCGACATATTACAGATCAGCAACTAAAAGAAACAAGAACAAACACACCATATGACACCATTGTTTTTGGACTAATGTCCTCGGAAAAACCCAATGTGGGAAAACCAGTGCAACTATCTAAGGATTTTCTTATTAAGCAATATCAGAGTATAATTTGGGTGCCGAAACTAGCCTACCCAACAGAGAATTTCCTTGGCAATAACACCTCTCAGTTTCTGACAAATCTACTGGTTGAAACCCTGGATAATCCTTCCAGTAGCTACTCAGCACCAATTTGCCTCTGAAACCCCAGCGTTTGCCCAATCTGGACTATGTCAGCCTCTCCTAGCCCAACGCTGGCCCTACGTCAGCCTATCTTGGCTTGCGGCAGCCCCAGGAGGCCCTGCGTCAGCTCTCTGAGCCTCTACATCAGCTACGCTGGCCCTTTTGGTGCTCTGCGCAGCACTTAGCTACCTTTGCATGGTCCTACGTGAGCACTGGCTACTCTTGCGTCTCTCTCTTTCGCTGCTCTACTGCTCTCTGGCACTATCTTTGTCTCTCTATTTCTTTGTACTCAATGCCCCTTAGCTGCTCTCCCGATCACTGATTCTATCTCTCTTAGCAAACCCTGCTCTAGAGAATAGAATGACTGATCACTTGGTGTACTCTCCAAGTGATCCTCAAACCCCCTCTTATACTTTTCTCGTTGACATATCAACGACCGAGATTAAGTCCCTAATCAACGGCTAAGATTAGATCTAGCTTGATCCATGTCTTTTGGACCATTCTAACACAGTTTCATATTAATTCACATTAATATTTTAATTTCCTTAAATTTAGACTTAGGGACTCCATTAAAAATATTAATTATTTTAATGTCTCCTGAACTATTTAGAATCTACCCAAACCCTTTCTAAGTATTGGAGATCTCATGTGCCCCAACCTCTCCACCAAATTTCGTGGTTAGAGCACATCCGGTACTACCCCAAATAAACAATTGTGACAC
Source organism: Pinus taeda (assembly GCA_000404065.3). Lineage (NCBI taxonomy): Eukaryota > Viridiplantae > Streptophyta > Pinopsida > Pinales > Pinaceae > Pinus > Pinus taeda. Next base: position 176,231 of record APFE031037913.1, read on the forward strand.
CCTGGTCATGCCCGACTGCTCAACATGCTTGTACCGGACCCTCCTCTCAGGTAACGCTCGACCACTATATCCGTCATGATTAGCAGTATGACCAACTTGCCAGTGCAACTCTGCAATGCTCAAGTTCAACACTCCACGACTAGCCTCGATCCTGAGTGGAAACCTGCATCGCCATGTGACGAAGGTCTCAATGATTCCCCATGTGTCAGCCTAGGAAAAAGTTGTATCACCCTCCATCGTAACCCTGCCCATTGATAAGTGGAGTGATCCTCTCGCCAATTGGATCCCTTGATCCCCTAACCATACTAGGAGCTCACAACTCCCACTCCCCATGGGTTGTCGCTGCATAGAACTGCTACCTGCTAGAACCCATCCGACACTCATATCTGACCCCTGTATGTCTCCCATAGGTGGACCCCAAGTGCTAAGAACATGTTCTAAGCATGCTAATCTACCATGCTCTTGTCCGCCCATACAGTGAAATCCGTTATCCCAACTCCTAAGGATACGCCTGGACATAACATGGAGTCTGGGCACCCTCTCGTAAACGAAGTCTACCATCCATTGTTTCTCAGGCTCCTGTAGCATCTCAAATTATCTCTCCAAAAGTGCATCATGCAACTCCCTCGCAATCACCTCCCCAAGTGTGAGCCCAAGGGTGGAACATACGCTACCTCAACAATTAGCCACCTAATCCCTAAGCTTGTATCCATCAGCTCGTGCACCCATCAAATGTCTCAACTGGAGAGTCTCCTTTCCGCCCATGACCCGCGAGGTCTTACCCAACTGCCCTAGGGTAGGCCTCCCATGTCCTGCTTCTTGAACGAAGAGCACCGTGGGGCAATAACAAAACGCTCTGCGAATGTAAGCAACACTGGAGGGTGATGGTTGGTTAGGTCCCCAAGGGTATGATCAAGAGTCTGCGAGGAAACAGGAGAGTAACCCTATAGATCACCTCGGATCTGCTGACAACCCCGTCGAAGCCTTGCATTTGCAAAACATGGTGTCACCATGCTCAACCATGTCCTCATCGATCCTAGGTGAGTTGCATCGAATGGTACACCAACTGCCCCTGTCCATAAGTCTCCTTGGCGGTAATGCTCCAAACGCTCGTTGTGTCGCATCATCTGCCACTACATACCACCCAGTATCACCGCATTCCTCGACATGCCACTATACGCCACAATCTATCGCTGTAAACCACTGGATACCCTCGACTACGTCTATACCATCCTATACCATCCTGTGTCCCGCCTGTGTCACTACACCTATCACTCCTCACATGTACTCAATGCGATGTGAGTCACTCCCACTCCACAACGCAATACAACATACTATGACACACCCCCATGCGTCTCCATGCCCATCTACAGACCACTACTCCACACTAGATGCTCCTACCCATCCCTAGATGTGATGGCCTAAAGTTGTGTCTATATGCATCGGCCCGCACTCGATTGGTATCATCATCTCCACCATCGCATCACCATACTCTTTGATGACTGGATCTCCCCTCTAAATCCTCCTTGAGGAACCCAAGAAGTGAATCTCCCTAGGTACCAGTAGTGATGCCACCGCTGCTATGCTCCTCTATGTCCTTCATACCCCATGCAAATGTGATGAATCCCCAGCTCCATACAAGGCACTGTCTAGTGGGCTACCAATGCCACCTCCTCCGACAAACTCCTGCCATAGTATGTTGACCATCTTGTGATCCCATGCATAACCGTCATACCAAGACAACCCAAGCAAATGCGCATGCTCAGTTGTTAAGTCAACTATATCATCTAGGTCACAGTCAACCAGTATGCCTAGAAAATGATAGGTGGTCCCTCCCGATCCCAATGCTAGTTTGGGCTTTCGGCATCCCCAGTGTCTGGAAGCTCCCGTTGAGCTACACCCAGGTCCACTACCATCTCCATAGCCCACTCCATCGGGTACCAACTCATAATCTCTCGCCATCCAACCCCAAGAGAGGGATCAAATGCACGAACTCTCGCACATAGAACAACCCCAACATGCAAATGCTGCACCTTCTGCAACTTAGGTTGTCTCATCTGACTATCCTGGTCAACACATGAAATCTGACTAGGTAGCTTTGTCTCTCTCTCTCCAATGGGAAAAGGTAACCTAACAGTGCTTCTAGCCTCATCTATGTATGCCTAAAGAGGGTTGCTCTGACGCTCCAATGTGCACTCTAGCGGCACCAGTAGGGAATCTAACCACTCCCCAACATGAATCAATTTGGCCGTGGACTTAGCACAAACTACTCTCATGCCCTCCAGTTCGTCGTTCTGCTGCATAATAGCCTCCCACACTGACACGACCTTCCTTTTTAATGTTAGAAGGTCAGCTTGAAACTAATGGAATTGATGTGGACAACCATCATCTAATACCTTTGTATCTCCTGCTGCCCCATCAAGGGGGGATATGTCTCCTAGCACCTCCCCCGTCTACTATGTGTTACTATCACCCAAAAACCGAGGCATGCCCTTGGTCACCTCATCAACGGATGGCACTACTGATGTACGCTCTACTCTCTCCACTAAGATATCAACCAAAGTGGTCAAGGGAGTCTCCAATGAGGATGACTCCTACATCACACTGGGTGTATCTACGTGCTCCCTACAATTTAGTGTTCCCTCAACATCATGCTTAATCTCCTCCTTAGGCTCTTGATATCTATAGCTAGGTCTCCACAAGCAAAAGCACCTCCTAGTCTCACCCTTTAGCTATCCCTGGTTTTGTCGACTTTCCCCAGATGATGCATATGGTTGCGTCCCCACGGCTTGCGCATCTCTAGTGTCTCTGCTGAAAAGGTGAGGAGGTGTTTAATTTGTCACCCCCCTCAACTGGGCCAACCTCTCATCATCCGAACGAATTCCACCTCAAAATTTATGCACACTGAATTTCCCTTCAGCCATGGGTTTGTCTATGGTTTAACCCGTCACTGTGCATTCATACGCAATCCTCCTATGTTCCTGTTGGCTACCCACAGATGGGCCAAGATCAAGGCTCTAATACCACTGTAATATTCCAAATGGAAAATTATCAGCCATATTAAGCAAAATACACATGCAACACAAAAAAATTCAAACAACAATTAAACACCCATAAACTTGCACCAGAACTGCACCAAACTAAGCCATTTTACTATAAAAAAGAGAGTACAAATGCATGGAATGTGTGCACCTAGGCTTGCCAAAGCAAGCTAGACAATCCCAGGTGAAAAAAATGCTTCCTGGAAGCGAAGGAAGACTTCTCAATGTACTTCTCCTCAAGATTAAGACTTCTCCTTAATCTTGGGCTCTCCACCACAAACCCAAAAAAATCTAGAAAGGATTTTGGAAAATTCTGCCGACCACCCGGGACCCAAAATTTCAGCCCACTCCTCCCCAATGGGTGCCAGATAATTCTGCTGTTTGGGGCACCAAAACTCCCCCAAAAATTCTGCAAAATTGGGAGCCAACTCCTTGACCCCTGACCAACAAAACCCAGAAATGTTTTGGGTTAATTCTGACCTCTCAGAATTACCCAAAAATGGTGCTATGCCCTCCTAGGCAGAACCTACATCCTCCACAATCGGTTGTAGAACTGCCCTGAAAATTTCCTATGGAAGAAGTGAGAGGATTTCCTTCCAAAATCCGGCACAAGAGAGATGAATCCAGCCCCACGAATTTTGCCTAGTGACACTTCTGCGCAGGGCCTAGAATGGCATATTTGGCTCTCTCAAGAGCAACAACTTCCAGCCTTGAAATTCTCCACAATTTCTAGTCCACCCTTAATGGAATTTTTTCCTAAATCCTCTGGCCAAAATACCCCTTGAAACTCCCTCAACTCAGTGGTATGATTTCTGCTACTGTGTCCTCCCATAAGCTCAAATTAGTTGAAGCAAGCGCTGATATGACCCACCAACTCCAACAAATCCCTTCCCACTGAGTCTTGAACTTTTCTCCTAGGGTAGCACTCTAAGGCCACCCAAAGAAAGAGTTGAGATTCCCACGTAGAAATCTCCTTATGTTAAGCAACACTAGTAGTCTTAGCTAAGCAGCTCAAGAGTACTCTAATTCATAAATTCAAATTGTCAAAAGCCCCCAAAATGATGCCTCTTCCTTCTATTATCTTGGCTGCCCCCTTTATCTCCTTGTCGGTCCCACCAATTCAACATCTCCTCTCTGGCTCAATTTTCCTAAGGGATTAGAATTCCCCTTTTTGGGTGGCCCCACATCCCACTACCAATTTAATCTTTCATTTTCTCTAATGTTGGTGGCCTCCATCTCTCCAAAGATTAAGTAGGGACTCCCTCCACCCATTTTTCCTAAGTTTACATGCCAAGATATTTTCCCAACACCCAATTGCAAAAATAAAAATTCATCTTAGCAAAATTAATTTAATTGTTGATTTGAGGTAGCATCGAATGTGCTCTAGCCATGAAAATTGGTGGAGAGGCTAAAGCACATGAGATCTCCAAGACCCAAAAATGGTTTGGATAGATTGTAACCAGTTTGGGAGATATTAAAATAATTAATATTTTTAATGGAGTTCCTAAATCTAAATTTAAGAAAAATAAAATGTTAATGGGTATTAATATAAAACTGGGTTAGAAGGTTCCAAAAGTCATGGATCAAGCCAAATCTAATCTTAGCCGTTGATTAGAGCTTTAATCTCGGTTCTTGATGGACCAACGAGAAAAGTATAAGAGGAGGCTTAACGGTCAGTTGGGGACGACACCAGAGTGATCAGTCATTCATATTGCTAGAACGGGGTTGCTAAGCAAAAGTGAATCAGTGATCAGCAATGAAGAGCAGTGAATACATAGCAGAGAGGCTGAGTTAGTACCAGAGAGACAACGCAGAGCCTGGAGAGGTTGATGCAAAGGCAGTTGGGTATTATGCATAGGTAGTTGGGAGCACCGCAGAGCCAGGAGAGGCCAGCGTGTGTGACGTAGAGGGTCTAAGGGCTGATGCATAAGCTTCAATAGCTACGTAAAGGCTAGCAGAGTCGAAGCAAGGCCAAGAGGCAGCACTGGGAGGACTTTCGTGGGATAGATTGGGTGTTGGTGAGCCAGGTAGGGTGACGCAATCCCTATTAGAGTGATGCAAAGCAGTGGAAGTTGCGGTTGTTGCTGTGGGATCTTTCATCTGATGACTAATCATCCGAAATATCTGTCTCCAAGTAGAGGTACTACTGCTGAGGGCATTCTCTGTTGGGTGAGCCATTTCTGGCACCCTAGTTGTATTCAGAAAACTACATAATAATAAAACCCTCTGAATAGTTGTACTGGTTTTCCCGCAATGGGTTTTTCTGGGGACATTGGTCCAAAAATAACGACATCACTTGTGTGCTTGTTTTCTTTCAGTTGATGATCTGTAGATGTTGATACTGTACTTTTGTTTGTTTTTAGTATTTACATGGTAAATAACTTGTTAAGTAATTAAACAAGTAGGAAGAAATAAACCAGATAGTACAGGAAGAATTTCTAACAGGTTAAACTTAGAAATTCCAACAAGGTATTAGAGCATGGTTGCAAATCACAGGGAAATTGAAGGCATCAGCCGAGCAAAGCATTTGCAGTAGATTCAACTGTTCTGAGTGACAGAGCTGATCCTTACAGAAGGCGACAGAAGAAGGAGTAATGCAGAGGGATTGCATCATCATTTTGGGTCAGAGAAAGGCAGCACAAAGGCTAAGGGAGGTAGAATGAAGCTCATGCGAGCCATGCAAAGGGCATGAGGGTTGATGCAGTTGGTTGGGGAAGCTGATTTGCCGGTGTCGGGATTGTGCAGAGCCAAGTAGCTCAAACCTTCAGTTGCTGGGGTATAGGACGCTGCGAGTAATTTGCAGAGCGACATTGGTGGGGTACTGTGGTCAGAACAATACCTAACAGGGCAAGACCAAGGAGGAGGGAGTTGTTGTCGAGGCAGATTTCTAGCCAAGGAATCCGGATCAGTGGTACAGTTGCACAGATGATCGGAGTTGTTGACACCTAATCCTCATGATTGGGTGAATATAATGTAAATAGATAAATAAGTAGTATGAACAATCATCGGGAGATGACGTGAATAGTCTCTCCCTCATGTATATAATGAAGACCTACCTAAAGGAATAAACACGAATCAATTTTTGGTTGAGGAGTTACTACTTGGTCTGACATGGTATCAGAGCCAGCACCATTTTTAGTTTCTCTCTGCTTTGTAACTCCTTCTTGCATATTCTGCTTATATTCTGCCCATGTTCTGCAAGCTGACATCTCTGTCATATCCCTGCGAAATCTCATTCATTGTTTAATGTATTCGTTGAAGTGCGTTAAGGAGTCAATTCATTGTATGTGAGTTCCATTTTGCTGTGTGTTATACGCATATATTTACTGTCAGTTTCAACCCACGACCTGCGCTCTACAATTACTCCGCCATTACCAATGTTTACCATAGGTTTTGTCCACCCATATGTTGAACGTTGCCTTTAATATGATTTACGCTGCTCCTTGTGCTAATATTGTGGGGGCTCGTTTGTAAAACTCTGTGAGAGGGCCGCCATTTAGGCCAGCATTAAAAAATACTAGGAGTAGCAAGTTTCTATTGCCTGACTGTTGTTGCTTCCAAATTATTATGCCATAGCAGCTGCCATCCCAAGCCTTTTGCATGGATTGGAGCAGCGCGCTGCATGGCTTACGCTGCTACTTTGACGGAGGGTGTACGGACAAGGCACCAATAGCATTGGGTCCCTATTCTCAAGCAATTAAAGCTAACAATCTTGTATTTGTTTCTGGTGTATTAGGTCTTATTCCTGACACTGGAAAGTTTATCTCAGACAATGTGGAGGACCAAACGAAACAGGTTCTGAAAAACATGGAAAAGGCGCCTGAGTCTGCTGCATGAATGATGGTATATATGTTGAAGTTTTTTGGTATACACGTTGAAGTTTCTTCACATAACGTTGGCATATACTTTGAAAGTTTTTGGTATATACGTTGAAGACTTTTTGGCATGTAAAATGTGTTAATAGCCACGCGTTGAATCTACTTTGAACGTTGTTGAATGTACTCTTAACGTTGTTTAACACATGGAATTGTATTGAAGTTTTATGGTATATACGTTGAGATTAGATTGGTGAAGACCAAATTCAGATAGCTTTGTTGCCTTTTCATGTAAAACAATTCAAGAACGTTGTGGAAAAAAAAAATGACGAGGAAGAGATTTGAAATCTTTTGAGAATGCATAGCTGATCTATGTTTTATATTTCCATTAAAGACAAAGACAGTACAAAGCCCTATAAGGAGAGAATGCCCTTTTGAAATGTAATTTTTTTTTAAAAATTACCACCAGATGTACAATTTTACTGTATATTGGCAGAAGTATTTTTCTATCAACAAAAGTATTTTTTTTTTACAGAATGCATTCAATCATATCCATGGTGGGAATAGTTCTCACTGGCAAGGAAAACTATCCTGAATGGTTCTAGATGATAAAACACACCCTCATTTTCAATGAGTTGTGGAAAGGAGTGTGTGTCGAAGACGGAGGCAATGAACCAGTACAGCCTACCTCAAACAAAGAGCTCGTCATTTGGGAAAACAAGAACAACAAAGCTTATGCATTAATCGCAGCATCTGTAAATGAAGAGGTGAGTCGCCATATTTCGTCATTTTCAACTGCCTTTGAAGCCTTACAAAAGCTGAAAGAACTCTATGACTCACATTTTGCACTTGAAGTTGTTC
>APFE031037926.1:0-12679 GCA_000404065.3 Pinus taeda
TTTGCAAGTCATCGCAAGACAATTCTAAGTACAAGTACGAAGCCCCTCTGTTGCTGTGTTTTATCAAATGAGCACCTTTGTACGAAATTATTTCTTTGTATAAAACCTAAAATTTCATTGTACTAGAAACCCCAAATTTGGCTGGAACACTAAATTTTCCATCCACTCAACCAAATGCCAAATTTTTATCCAAGTCACCCAACTTGTGATATCGCATGGTCTCTCAGTGTGATCTATCTCTACTATGGTCACATGAATTCTCTCTCTACCATATCATTGCATGCCCCAACATTGTCTCAAAAATATACCAAAATATTTGTAAGAACCCCTAGCCCACACGCCCCTAGGTACAACATAACTCCAAGTGTTTGTACCAAGTTGTACTAGCATACTCCACATGACTTGTTGCCATTCCAAGGTTCGATCACTTGGCTCAAATGACCAGCCTGATTACTCGCACAAATTTCCCATCCCACTCACACGACTCACTGGACCCACTTGTATAACTCACCCAATTGCTCACACAAATTTCTTAGCCTGCTCCTACAAGTCACTTGGCCCACTTATACAACTCGTATAACTACTGGCATGGCTCATGTGGGCCACTCATATTACTACTCACCTTGTCTGATTACACAACTTACCCAATCTAATAAAACAACTCACCTTGCCTGATTATGTAGTTGCTTTCTCAAACCACCTGCATGATTTCCCACACAACTCTCTCGACCCACTCATGTGACTAGCCCAATCATGTTATGTGCAATCTATGCTCACTAAAAACCTAATTGAAACAGCTGCCCCATCATCCATTTAGGATGCCACATCTCAAACGAACTGTCATATATATACATGTTGTATTTTCGAGTCCATCTTGTCGTGTGGACACACTTCATATGATACCTTCACACAACCACATACTTAACAATAGAGCATACACCTACACCCATTCAACTCAAATTTTCTTTCACGACTCTCTCTCATGATCTTCTACTAAAACTAGGCCCTCACATGACCACACTCTCGAACAACTCACATAACTCCACATGTTGCAATGCCCTCACCCAACATAATATTTGTGATATCGTTTTCGCAAATTGTTTGATGGCGATGTCACCCATGGTAGGCCCTTTAGTGAAAGGTGTGCCTAACTCTGAATCTTAACAAAAACACTCCCTCTGTTTTTAATAAGTCGATAATACTAAGTCCATTTGAAATTTTATATATAATCATGTCTTCATTAATAAAAATAATTTATATTTTCATTAGACAGGACATTTCATACTTTTCCATTAATTAATTTCTTCATTAACCAAGTAATCAATTGCTCTATTCTTATAACAAGGAAAAAAAACTAATTAAATTTTAATGATGTGAATCAATTTAGCAAATTATTCAATGATGGAATTTAACCTAGAATGTAATTATGTGAATAGGTTTGTATGAGTGGTTAGTTATGATATTTTTCCTATGTGATGCACCAAATACATTCATGAAGTTAATGAATGATATATTTTTTACTTTTATTCATATTTTATTATTTATTTGGATGATTTACTATAATACATTTCTACATAGGAGGAGCGCATCTCATGTTTGATGCACGTGCTAGAGACTTTAAAGAAGCACCAATTGTTGGCACATCTCAAGAAGTGTGACTTTTCAAAATAACATTTGGTGTATTTAGGATATGTGATAGGTCAAGGAGAGTCGAAGATAAATTCTTCGAAGATAGTATGCCTTTGAAGTGAAGACATATGCATGTGGGAATTCTATGGGATGAGTCTTGATGGTAATTAATTAAATTGAAAAGAAAAATACGAAATTCATACAAGTGCTAAATAAAATTAAAACAACAACGCACCATACTAATACCAAAAATATCTAATAAAATAATAAATCGATAGAGATTTAGGTTAATATAATTAAAACAAGAGCCCACCATACTAATACTAAAAATCTCTAATAAAAGAATAAATCAATATATGTATATTCTAACCTATATCTTTTATACGCTGATCAATTATTTTTTATTTTCTTCAAATCCCTCTCAATTATTAATAAATATTGGAATAAAATAGATATATGTTAATACATATATCCACCCCATTAATGAAGCACTAGAACCCAAGTAGGTGGTAGTGAAATAGTGCTACCACTACATTATGTCCTCCCTAAAAACAAGCATTGTTCAATTTGATTTTTGAATGAGGACACACTTGATAAGTGGTTGAAGTTCCACGATAATATACCGAAACATAGATGAAGTGATTTTATCATCATAAGTAACAACTAGATGCTTTAGAATCGTTAAAGAAATACATGAAAACTCAATTTTAACACCATAAGCAACGACTATGTGACTCAAAGTCCCTAATGAAGTTTTCCTTAATGCACATGACAACTGAACTCAAATAGGAGAGCTAGAAATAATAGTGAATGCCTAACACAATGATCAATAATGAATAATGCTTATCTGTATTTATGAAATACCAAAATTTGGGATGTCAACATTTTGTCTTGTTAATATTATCATGTATGAAAGTGATTGTGGTCATGAAAAGACTTTACAATCAAAATTGGTTTTACGGTAAAATAGAATTATTATTGGACTAAATTTTAAGAAGGAATCATATAGAAGTGTATTTTAGCATAAACTAAACTCTTCGTATTTCTTTGTGTGCATTTATATTTGGTTTCTAGTGCCTAACAATCAAATCTAAGATATATCTATATATTTCGTAGCTAGAGATGCAAAAACATAGAAATCAGCATGTGTTCTTGTTGTTTAAATCATGTCTACAAAGGACAATGGTCATATATGGAAATTATGATTCCTTAAACTAGCTAAATTGCATTGTTTCTTCTTACATTATATGAAATGAGTTATAGATGTTATGTAAAACTTATAAGGGGATACCATACTAAAAATGAAATAAGTTGGGGTTGTCAATTACATTTAAATTATTGTGGAGGTTCCCTATAGATTAGAGTAGTATAAAGTGTAGTTTTTACATATTTTCCACATAGTGAGGAATAAAATGTAGAGTGGGGTCATAAAGTAGAGAAGCCATGCCCTAAATCTGTGCATTTTCAATCCATTATTTTATTAAAAATAGTTAGGTAAAATGGTAAAAGTTATTATGATCAGGTACGGTAGTCTTGTTGAGAGATTTCTTATTATTTGGATGTGATGTGAAATGCATCAAGCTATGGGTACAGATGATGTAACCCTTTAGTGATTTAGTTGACTATTATTATTCTCAAAATAATAATTAATCTACTCTATAGTGAAAATGGGTAGCATGAAAAGGTATATGTTTATTATTATTAGCTATTATTATTATTATTATTTAAACATATGTTCATTTGAGAAATCATGGAATAAGATTTTTATCCATGAATATTTATATATACTTTATTACAGAGTTTCTTAATGTATAAATATGATAAGACTAGAATGGTTTTGACATGGAATTTCCTTTTAATTTTTATAATTGTGATAATGCTTGGGTTAAATATATTACCTACTAGGCAACTTTCTATCATTATTGTGAGTTTATATTCATGTGTATGGTGATATTTCTTTTGAATGTTTTAGATTTGTGATCATGCGAAATGATAGTTGTTGGGTTAAGGGTTAGTGCTTTGAGATTTGTATCAGGGTTCTATGGGTGACTTGGCATTCTAGTCAAGGATGTTAATCTTAATTTGTACCAATTATCTTAAATCCACCACTCACAAACGCTCATATATGAAAAACATTAATGTCTATGTACCATATCTCTTGGTTGTCATTGTTTGAGTTAATCCCTTGGGGTTTCAAAGTTCCCAGCAATTTGTTGTTTCATTGTTCCTTTTCATATTTTCTGCAATGATATAGAAGTAAGGGTTTGGTGATACACTAATTATGCATTTTCCCTCTATGTTTCACCCTAATTCTTGGTTGAAACCCTCTTGGATTCAATGGTGGCTTCACTCATGAACTGGTGACATAACCTGTGTGTTCATGGCATACTAAACAATACCATTAATTTTAATACATACTTGAAAACACCTCTAAAATTCACTTTATTTAACCCCCTGCCAATACAAACCCAATACACCTTCCCAATTTAAAAGACCCCTACCTTCACTAGATATTGTAGGTATCCATTTTGTCATTAACATTTTTCATACCCTTTTATATTTATATCCCTAGTATAGTGACATGATTCCTCTCTTATGATCCCACATGCATCCTACAATGCACCTTTATTCTTTTGATATACATTGTGGATGCATATTGGTTCTTTGACAATGTAATTAATCAAGCCACACTCAAGCACATCTCACTATGACTTGTGGGATTTAATGCCTTAAGACAAAAAAATATCATAAAACTTTTATGAATATTAATTATGTGCGTGTATATAAACTAACATACAATGATAAATCAATTGAAAAATCTTTATGAATAAATTTTCACCAAATAAGGCATTGATGCATAAGTCTAGATCCTCTATATGTAAGACAACTATCTACAACCAAGTACGGGGCCCCAAATCTCAAATCCATATAAACAGATGGGTTATAAATCCAACACTCAATTAATCATTCACTCACTGGGAGCTTATTACAACCTATTTGGGACTTAGGAGAGGAATAAAGAGATAAACCTTCTTGTGTGTTATTGTAATGCATATCTAAGAATCTTTATATACAGATGCATTCACAGTGAATTATTATGGGCATGAACAACCACCCTTATTTATAAGTAACGAACTTTATTTTTGTATTACTTACAAATGAAAGTAATAGACAAGGGAATTTTTCTATTTTTTTCGTAAATGTTCTAAATAAACTATGGTATATGAACACTAAACTAGATGAAATATGTTATATTCTCTACAATAACGTGATGTTCTCCTTCGTAAATTATCAATAAGATAAATCTTTTCTCTCATTTACCAAAACAAAGTTTTCATGAGGTCCAAGTTGTTATGTCAAATAATTGCGTCGTATTCATGAGCATGTGTTCTTGATTAAGTATTGTATGTTATGTTGTGATTTTCCTACTTGACATATAAACTCATGCAAAGTCTCTAACACGTATTGAATGTGCAGCCACACTCCAACAATATATAAAAATGAGAACTCTATCAAATTCTAATGCGACAAATGGGATTCACATAGAGAATACTCTACTAGAATTTACACTCAACCTTCAATTGTTAAGAGCATGTGCTTCGCCTAAGAGGTCACAGCTTCAAAATGAGAGGGGGTAGAGTATGCATGCCTTCATAGACATAGTAGTCAAATCGCCATGCAAATATGGGTCCCTTGTCCCACAAAGAAGGGGGTCTCATACACCAATTTCGTGTATGGCTTCACCATGACCTTAAAATTGGATAGGAATAATAATAATCACCTTGCCTTCTTCTATCCTATAGCATAGATTATTCCTTGTTCAATGTGAAAGCTTGCTCTAATCTTGATTTGTATATGATGTTACTATGGCCTATCTATCTCATAAAATTATGTTCTCTTTCAAGTTAAGTTCAAGGATTCTTTTATGACAAGGATGAATGAATGGCTTTATTTGGTCAACACTAGTTGTGAGAACATATAAAGGAATACATGAACAAGTCAACACTATGTTTCACAACAATTCAATAAAGGAAATATGCTTGTTGTGAACTACGGGCATCCCTCTCCCTCCCCCTTTCACTCGCTCTCCCTCTCTCTCTTTTTCTCTCCCTCTCTATCCACTCTCTCCCCCCCATTGTCTCTCTCCCTCCCCCCCGCTCCCTCTCTCTCTCTCTCTCTATCTCTCTCTCTCTCTCTCTCTCTTGCACTACCTCTCCCCCCTTTCTCTCACCTTACTCTCTCTCTCCCTCTCCCCCTCCCTGCATCTCTTTTTCCATCTGTTTGCATCTATCTATTTTTTCCTTTATCTCTTTGTCTTGTTTTACATTTGACCTTGTAGCTAGGGAAAATATATATCAGGGATAACTTTTCAAAGAATATATATTTCCCATGGTTGATAACTACATGGGAGGATACAAAAATGATATGTTTACATATGGTAAGACTTGGAGTGGGAAACACATACCATGTCTGGTGATATTGGCGACGTAGAGAAAAAAACTGAGTGCAAATAATGGAATGACACCCGTGTTTTTAAGAATTTGATTGCAAGAATCTGTAAGGAAGAAGACACTTGAAAAGAATAAAAATTAAAATTAATTTTCAAGTGTTCATTTATAAAAAGATACAATGAGCAGGTTGCAGATCTCCTAGAACCATGATCAAAAAATTTGTAGATGAGGGAAGATGCCAAGAAAGAGGTGGATGTTAAAAATATTTCATAAGTTGAGGTGAAAGGTATGAATGGCGTTTTTAGACTACTCCTACAGTGAGCGACCAACAAGAAAGTCCTAACAAAAAATATGAACCTTGCTAGTAGCAACTCACATAGTGTACTTACTTATAATTGAATGTAAGTGGAGAGTGATTTGGTGACTCATCATAGATTTGGATGCCTAAATCCAATTGATCTGGTAGGTTCAAGGAGATAAAAGAGTTCAGGTGTTGAGGGTAAGCACTTGAAAGGGGTCTCAAATGTTAACAAATCACTCTAATCTCTTGGGATCTTAATCATGAATCTTGTAAATATTGGCAATAGGGAACTACAACATGTACCATATCGTGATTCAAAACTTACATTTCTTCTCTCTTGGTGGAAAATCTAAAATGACTATCATTACCAATGTTAGCCCTTCTAATTATTCTATAGTAGAGACACTTTACAATTTGAAATTTGCACAACGAGAAAAATTATTTGGAATACTTCATCTGTAACTGAAGATGCTACAAGAGATGTTATAAATTTGATGATTCAAATTCAACAGTTGAAGGAAGAAGTAAGTCATATGTGTGGTTATCCTGAAGAAGTGCCTCCCACTCAAGAATATGACTATGGAAACATGGCCTTGTTGACCTCTTTTGGATGATATGGATGGGATATGAGAGATCTAGCAAGCCCATTTCCTGGTCATACGAAATGGCCTTCACAAACATATTTGGAATCTACACTTGTAGGAGCTCTGAAAAGACATGAATCTTTAGAGACATTAATGAAAGCAATGGATATTAAAAATTAAAAACTAAAACATTTTGTTAAACATCGTGAGGAAGATGCATAGTGTGGAAAGGTGATGCTTTATTTTGAAGAAGACAAATTTAAGAGACTAGAGGTAGTTGCTTCTGATAAGATGGTTGTAGAAGCACACATTTTAGAGGAGGAGAAGAATGTGTTAATGGATGAGCTACAAATTATAAAGAACAATATCGATCAAAATATTCAGGTGATGAGGGTTGAAATGGAAAATATAAGGTTGATAAAAGAGCTAAGAAGGTACCAAGAATGTTATGAGGGTGGAGAGCTAGAGAAAATTCTAGAATAGATAGTTGTATTAGGAGATTAGTTACTCAAAGCTTTGGAATAGAACCTTATGCATGATAAGGACACAAACCTTATGAACCAAAAGGAATCATCATAATAATATCTTTCTTCCATCAGTGAGGAGAATGAATTTCTTTACAGACATGTTAATTTGTGCTGAAGGGAATAAAAATATCTTCGTAATAAGTTTTGCGTCTACCTAGAAGCCAAATAAAATTTGGAAAGGCATGTTGATGATTTGATGATCCACTGTGATAAGATGACGCTTTCAGATGTTGATGGAGAATTCCAACTGAACTCTGCAATGGATTCTCTAGAGTTGACAAAGGGGACATCATTTAGAGATGGTTTACCAGAGAAAAGGGAGCTTAAATATCTGGTTGAAGAAATTAGTGCAACCAATCAATGTGAAGTAGAAGCTTGGGGAACTTCCATTTATTTGGCTAAGGAAGTTGATGATTTATGCAAAAAATGTATAGGAGTCTATTGAAGATAATGAAGGAATAAGTATCATGTATGAGAAAGTCATGCAAGAACTATATGAAATAAAGAAAGTTGAGGAATATGGACATGAAATGAATGAAAAATCCCAAGAACTAGTTCATGTATTCAAGTATCAAGTTGAGGAACTTGAGTAAGAAATTAAAGAAAGGAATCAAAATTTTTTAAGAAAGGGACACATGTCTACAAAGGATGATCGCCCAAATATTTGACCAGATGTAACAGGCTCTATGAATGTTGAAGTAGAACATATAGCTCTTCGTCTTAGAAAAGAGATTGCAAAACTACTAATAAAATTGCAGGATACATCAGAAGAGAATGAAAGAATTCTTGAGCTATATGAAAAAGCAATGCGATAAAGAGAAGATGCAAGAAGAATGTGGTGGAATTTTGGAGGTAGTAGAATTTGTATAGAGCATGTACAAGACATGGAAGATGGAATGGGGACAAATGCAATAGGCCGTGAAAGCTTAATTCAAGGGCATGAAGAATAAATTTGAGGTAGTGTTGAAACTGCATTATTGCATGAACACGCTAGTATCAATGGGGATTGAAAAGTAGAACTGGAGGGGATCCATACATGAATGGAGGTTTAGGAGTGTACAATGAAATTAAAGGAGATAACTGACGAGAATGAAATATTAGTTGACATGTATGAGTAGGCAATGCCAGAAAACAATGGAATTAGGAAACTATGGCAAGGCGTTGTACAAAAAATAAGGCTTCCATTGAATTTAACACAACTTTAAGGGGCATTATAGAATATCAAGAATTGAGAAATGAGGCTGAAGAACTAGAAATTAATATTGTGCCTAAAAAGGATTCTAATGAACTGAGGATATAGTTGGAAGATGGTAAAACATATCTAAAATTTCGCATGAAATATGATGGACATCAAGAGGAGACAAGTGGAACACTAGGACTATAAAATAATGGAAATATTCCACAAACATAATTTGTATTTTCCTCGTCTGATGTTAAGTCAGACCATCCATAGTAGAACTTATAAATGTGGCAACAAGAAATGATTGATTAGATTCAAAATATTCAAACAAATCTCATGAAGATGTCCCAAGAGAATGGAAAATTAGTGAAGATGCATGAGAAAGCTATATCTGAGAGAAATATATTAGTGAAGTTGTGGAATAGTGTATCATATTCTTTGGAGCATGCTGAGAATATATAACTTTTGAAATGAGATAGGTTCCATAACATTTCCAGAAGTCTTTGTATTGTATAGGGGAGCCCCATTTGCTCTTTTATCCCAAAATAAACTGAAGTTCTTGAGGAAATGAAGAAACAAGGATAGGAAAATGACATTTAGATTTCTGAAAGTCATCATGGTATATTTTTTACCCACACGGGAGGTACAGTGGATGTTTAGGAGTAGTCTGACTTTTGGAGAAACATGGATGACAATTTAGTCTCTGATAGATTATTTAGCTTGTTAACAAATGAAGCGCGTGAACTACAATTGAAAATGAAGGAAATGGCAGGTGAATATGAGAAACTACTAGTAATATTTGAGGAAAATGCAAATGATAATTATAAAATTAGGAAACTATTACAGAAAACTAGTTAAGGACTGGAAAATTCCACACAGGAGAGGACACTTTTCTTGAGGGAGATAGAGGATGTTAAGTCCAAGCTATATAACCTGATAGATAGTAGTGAAGATATGGTTGATGGAAATAAGATATTTTTTCAACAAATGGATGCATTAAACATAATTAAGGACTCATCAAATAATGTTGTTGCTCATTTTACAATAAACCAATCTGATGAACTTCAGCCATTGACAATTGAAAACAAGTCAGGCACAGATGTGGGGAATTGAGAGGAAACAATCAAAATTGATGTTTCTGTAAAAATATATGAAAGTTTGATCCACTTGTTCCTACAATTAAAACAAGAACCCATCATACTAATACTAAAATTCTCTAATAAATGAATAAATCAATATAGATATATTTTAACCTAGATCTTTTATACATTGATCGATTGTTTTCTTATTTTCTTTAAATCCCTCTCAATTCTTAATAAATATTGGACTAAAATAGATATATTTTAATACGTATATCCCCCGCCTTAATGAAGCACTAGAACCCAAGTAGGTGGTACCAAAATAGTCCTATCACTACATTATGTCCTCCCTAAAAACAAGCATTGTTCAATTTTATCTTTGAATGGGCAGACACTTGATAAGTGGTGGAAGTTCCATGGTAATACACCCAAACATAGATGAAGTGATTTGATCATCATAAGCAACAACTAGCTGATTTAGAGTTCTTAATGAAATACATGAAAACTCAATTTTAACACCATAAGCAACAACTAGGTGACTCAGAGTCCTCAACGAAGTTCTCCTTAATGCATGTGACAACTAAACTCAAATAGGAGAGCTAGAAATAATAGCAAATGCCTAACACAATGATCAATAAGGAATAGTGATTACGTGTGTTTATGAAATCCCAAAATTTGGGACGTTAGCATTCTGTCTTATTATTATCATGTATGCAAGTGCTTGTGTTCATGAAAAGAAAAAATAATCGGAAGTGGTTTTAAGGTACAATAAAATTATTATATGGCTAAATTTTAGAAAGGAATCATATATAATCGTATTTTAGCATAAACTAAACTCTTCGTATTTATTTTTGTGTGTTTATATTCAGTGTCTCTTGCATAATAATGCAATCTAAGGTACTTCTATATATTTCGTAGTAAGAGATGCAAAAACATAGAAATGAGCATGTGTTATTGTTGTTTAAATCATGTCTACAGATGACAATGGTCATATATGGCAATTATGTTTACTTAAACCAGCTAAATTACATTGTTTCTTCTTACATGATGTGAAATGAGTTATATATGTTATGTAAAAAGTTATAAGGGGATACCATACTAAAAATGCAATAAGTTGGGGTTGCCAATTACATTTAAAGTACTGTGGAGATTTCCTGTATACTAGAGTTGCTTAAAAGTGTAGTTTTTACATATTTTCGAGAGAGGGAGGAATAAAATATAGAGTGGGGTCATAAAGTATAGAAGCCATGCCCTACATGGGTGCATTTTCAATCCATTTTTTATTAAAAATAGTTTGGTAAAATGGTAAAAGTTATTATGATCAGGTACGATAGTTTTGTTGAGAGATTTCTTATTATTTGGATGTGATGTGAAATGCATCAAGCTATGGGTAGAGATAATGTAACCCTTGAGTGATTTAGTTGAATATTATTATTCTCAAAATAATAATGAATCTACTTTATAGTGGAAATGGGTAGCATGCATAGATATATGTTTGTATTTGTCAAGTACATGACCTATGGTACGAGTGAAAAGGAAATATATTCTAAATATCATAATGCTCTAGAAAAAATTATAGTTGTTTGGAAACTACAAAGATGAATGTTTGGAGACTAGTTTCCTCTAAGGAATACATACTTTTAACTATGTATTTTATTTCTCAACTTCTAGGATAATTTATTTAATAAATATTTAGTCTTCAACTATTGTATCAAACAATGACATAAGTTTGGAGAAAATATATCAAAAGATATAAGAAAAAGGTAAAAAAGTCTTTAAAATCACAGAAACTATTTCAACAAAAAAGCCTTTATATGAAAAAATTTGAAAAAATAGATCAAGCAACAAAATAAGATATATTGTTTTAGTACTTATATGATTACAGAAGAAAATTGATAATTCTCCATAAGATTTGTTTTCAAAATCTGCAAAACCTTATAATCAAAAAAATTAAATACAGTAAAATGTACATATACAATAAATTTGTATATGTATTACCTTTAGTTTCTTTCGGATGTTACAAATGCATAAATAGAAATACAAGAATTAAAAGGAACATATTTACAATTTAAATTTACAAATTAGGTTTGACGTCATCTTGAACTTGAGTTGTAAATCACATTAAATTAGGGTAGAGTTTAACTTATAGATGAAATGGATTTTTTTTACCCCTGATGCCTTTTTGTAATCGACATTATGGTGAACTATGATCCACTCTTTTAATGGTTGATCAAGCCATTTCTTTTAGATAATTGAGGGAGGGAATATTGAAATGAATATATATGGGTTCCTTTCAAAAAATAGTTCGATGTTCTTTTGTTCACATCCTCTTATTTTATCATCTGTATTAGCAATGGTTTTTTTTTTTTCTATTTCAATGTTTCTATATGTCAATGTTTGGATTTGGCTTTGTATGACTGGAATGGTTCTTTCATGCAGTTTTCTTTCAATTTTTGAAATTTTGATAAGGCTTGGGATAAATATACTACTACCTAGACAACTCATTTATGACTAGTGTGAGTTTATATTCATGCGTATGGTGATATATCTTTTGAAAGTTTCAGATCAATAAGCATGAAAAATGATGGTTTTCAGGCTAAGTGTTATTTCTTTGATATTTTTATCAGGGTTTTATGGGTGATTTGGCATTCTCGTCGTAGATTTTTATCCTGATTTGCACCAATTGTCTCAAATTGACTACTCATGGACACTCATATATGACAACGATTAATTTATTTGTACCATACATCTTAGTTTTCAATGTTTGATTTAATCCCTTGGGGTTTGAAGGTTACTAGGAGCTTGTTGTTTCATTGTTTTTGTTCATACTTTTCACATTGCTAGACAAGTAAGGGTTTGGTTACCGACTCGTTGTGCATTTTTCCTTTATGTTTCAACTTAATTCCTGGCTGAAGCCCTCTTAGTTTC
>APFE031037946.1:0-28176 GCA_000404065.3 Pinus taeda
TATATATATATATAACTTGTAAGAGAAAACATCAATAGAGATTTTGTTCAAATTTTCTAAACATACGTCATATACCCAACAATACATAACAATTGCATTGGTGTGAAAAAGAAAAACTACTTCAGGTAGGTATAATTTTATATGAAACGTGGTAAAAAGGAAGGAAACTCAGTGAAAGCTCAACTAAGTATACACTAGAGAGTAAAAGAGAAAAAAAATACTCTCTTTCATTCAAATAGAGCATGGATAAAGTTATGTAAAGGGAAAGCTATTAAACAATAGTCAGGGTCAAAGATATTGAACCTAATAAAGTTTAGATTCATAGAAAATGTTAAATATTAAATACAACTGCAAGCAAGAGAGCCTAGGGCTAATATTTTTCAAAGAATTGGAAGTGCATGACCATAGATACACTCATAAGAATTACAAAGACAAATGAGATAGGACTTTGGTAGTGAAGTCGTGGACATAGTAAGTAAGTACAATAACATTCGACTTGGTAAGAGATTCAATAGTCCTATGAGCTGGAAAAGTAAACGCCAATTGGAAACATCAAAGGAAAAGAAAAAAAATCCATCTTGTACAAATAAGAAATACCTCCAATGACAAATCAATATGTAAGTATCAATTTCATAGTCTAGTTATAAGGATGCAAAACCATGGGACTTAGAAAATCATTCCAATGAGAATGCACATTTGAAAGGGTTGCAAATGAATTTAAATCATAAATATATAACGAAAAATAAATATTTTACCTAAAGAATCTAGAAGAAAGTAAGAAATAGTTCAAATGTAATGAAATGGTGTCACAGTGTAAAAGTTACCTTTGACCTTAAATTCTTAAGCGAACTCAATACAAAAATTACTTGTCTGAAGGAAATAGTAAAACGATGAATGTTCCAAGGAAATAGTAAAACGATGAATGACAAAGATGGAACATTGGTTCTTTGTTGTTATTATTTAAGAAATTGACCTCTAAAAAGTTAGTTACAAAGAAGGTGGCCACAACACTCAATGAGGAAACAAAAACACTGACGAGAAAAGCCCTAAAATTCTCATCATTGTTTATTATGTAGGGTAAATCGCCACTATTGGTTTGGGAGGTCAAAAGGACCGTGCATGGAATCACCATAGAATGCCACATATGTGGGTAGAAAATTATAGAGAAAACTCATAAATGTTTTATAAACTATATCGAAACTATCATATAAAGTCCAGATTAATACCACATTGGAAATGTAGTTAAGATATGAGTCTTAATATAAGTGGATGCAATTCACTATAATCAAATCAACATTTAGCATATTCAATGCGATTGATATAAAATATACATAAGTGAGTTTATAATACGAAGAACTTGGATAAAGTTAAAAATGATGCCTATGGTAATTTTAATATAAAGTTAGTATATGCATTGAAGTATAGGAATGCATATAAGTTCGATGCACTAGGAATTAAGGAAATATATTTTTTATTAGATAGATTCTTTGAATTATAAATAAATTATTGAAAGGAAAATATTTAATAAGTGGTAAATATGATTAAACTCGATAGACCAAACTCAATGTGAGCAATAAAATAATTATATTGGTAATATAGGAATTTAAACCTTGATTCCATGAAATGATAGTCTTATACGACACTTATGAATAGAGAAATGTTTTGGCATAGTTTCCCAAAGTCCAAAAACTAAGTATATTAATGTGTTAAGAATTATGAGATTTAAATATAGATGTGTTGGCGGTGTTGAATACCTCCAATGGTAACAAGGTATCCCTAATATGAAGTCCCAATTAGACCTCACACCGTTTGGAGTAGGAACCCCAACCGAAAAATAAGGTCGGTTGTCATTATCTTAAAGATTTTTCTTGGATGTAATAAACTACACAAGAGAAACACATATACTTTCGAGATAAACAAGTAATTTATCCTTGTGATGTATTCAATTGCAAAGTGTATAATGGTTCTTTCACGAAAAATAAGAGAAAGTGAGTCTTTAAGAGAAAAGTAATAATACTATCCTAATAAAGATGCACACATATATATGAAAGAATCGTTAATAATCTTGCGAAATAGTTCGCAAATAAATAACGGTCATGAAAGAAAAAGACCTGATTCAAAGATGCATGCTAAAGCCAACAAAATAGTTCATTTTCATTAGTATGTGTTAACATAAACATACATCGCAAACAATGAAAGAATAACTTTACAATCATTCACGATATATGCATGAAAATTGTGTCAATTCCAAGAGATTCAAATTATAAAGTGAAAGTTCCAAGATACACTATCACACTAGTTCCAATAGTGGAACGTTAAGCAACTACTTTCTTCTCAAAAGACTAATATTCTCTCCTATGCCTAACTTGAGAAGCGAAGGTGAAACTTCCTTTACTTAAGTTATGAGGGTGTATACATGACAAATGAGATGACTCTCCACCTCCCTTGTGACTCATGAGCTCCCCTCATGACTTTTGAGCTCCTATGTGACTTTTCGAAATCCTATGAGACCCTTGAGCTTTTATATGACTCTTCACATTCTATGTGTGAACCTTGGGCTTCCACACATCTTACATTTGTAGACTTTCCTGTAGATTCACAAGCTCATGTAATCTACTAAAACAAGAGACAAGAATTTTCTTCTACTATTTACAGCAAAATCACATAAAGATCAAGCAAAACAATAATCGACAAGAGGAAGAACATCAAAGGCACATAAGACAATAAATATCTGGGGAAAGCCACAACTTAAAATCCCACTATTTGTATTGCATTAATCAGAAATTCAATATGAGATTACAATGCTTGTTCTCACAAGAACAATCCCAACACTCAGTAAAATCAATCTCTAGCTCACAAGCAAACTCTTGGCCAACACTTAGCCAATTCTCCATCTCTCCAAGCCCCTATTTCCTTGCGCAATTCCTATGGCTGATTAGCCCATCTTGAAGGGAAATTAGTGCATCCAAAACTGCATAATCCCTTCAAGGTTTAGTTCCTGATTGCATGCACTATTTGTACAACTCAGAAAATTCTACAACAAATAGGACACTGTCCCCACACTCTAGTCTCAAATGGGTCTTTCTCTGATTTGACATGCATGAGTTTTTGATGAGGGAATCTTCAGATAACTAAAGTAGCACTAGTTGAGTTCATTAATGACCCAACTAACTGTTAACTCACTATTAGTTCCTCAAACAATTTGGAACTAATTTAACTGAACTTAACTAAGTAAACTAAATTGTCTAATTACAACTCACAATTAACTCATACTAGAATCCTATAAAATAGGGAGAACATACACATGATGACAAAAATACTTTCAACTCGAAATTCCTAAGTTAACTAAGTCAAGTTAACTTAGTTAACTATTACAAGTTTCTATGAGAAAATAATTCGATTTTAATTCACATTTTAATTCAAGGACAAACTAAACTGGAATTTCTGATCCAATTTTAATAATCTCTTGTTCCTATTTTCAACAACATTTTCTCATTTTTGAAATTACATAATTACATCCACAAATGATGTGGAAAAATACACTTACACATAAGACTCTTACGGTGACACTTGGAAAAGCCATAACTTGGAAATGATGACATGGAACTTTGTTGTAAAGTGCTTATTCCAAGCTTCTCTCCTTTTTGCCATCTTTGTATCTTCATGATAGATCTTGCATGTACATTTTCATCCTCCAAAAACCGGGAAAGATATGGAGTCTTCCATGTGATATTGATCTTCCTTCTTCTGTCATGATCCGATGTGAACTCATTTGCTTACTTGATGATCTCCTCGTGGTTCCAGGTTCACAAGTGTCTTCTTATGTCATCTCCTTAACATCCTCCTTGAGCATCATCCTGTCATGTCAAGATAACAATACCTACAAATGGAATCCACTCATGACAAGATGACATCAGTCTCAAAATATCCTAACCTATCTTATTCCTCGTGCAACATGTTCATTGAGTTGGGACAAAGTGGGATTGAGGAAGAGGCTTAGGGATTGTGTTGTCACCCTCTGCAAAATGTGTTTTAAGCCACTAAAAGAGGACAAAGGAGCAGATATTTTGCAGCTTAATCCCCAACAACATAAGCCTGCAAAGATAAATCAGACCCCCTCCAGTGGATAGTTCTCTAAATTAGCTTTCCAACAGTATATGGAACTCCTCAAATGGACTCCAGAGTTAGAAGTTACAACATATTGAAGTTACTTCATGTCATCTTGGGAGATTGGGCATAACTCTTTCTTGGAGAATCCAATTTCAATCAGACTGGTGGCGAGGATGCAGAGGGGTACCATAGTTCGCAATTTTAGACTTTGGAGATCTGAAATTTCAGAGATACATCAAATTCAATATCAAGCTCCTACAAAAAAAAACAAAGTGTGTAGCCTTTTTAAAAAATTGCATAAGTCCTGTTTGAAAACTTAGTTTGAAGTGAGTAAAAGGGAATAGTGAAGAAAATTATCATTAGTTGATGCCCCAAAGAAAGAAAATGGCATGAGGGCTTCACTCACTGAACCTCTGACATAGCATGTGCATTCGTGACATATTAAACAATACCCTTAATTTGACTACATATTGGAAAATACCTCTAAAAATCACATTATTTAACCCCTTGCCAATATAAATCCAATACACCTTCCCAATTTATAAAACCCCTATTTTCACTAAATACTGTATGTATCCATTTTTTTATTCACCTTTTTTATACCATTTTATTTTTATATTCCTGGTATAGTGACATGATGCCTCTCTTATGACCCCAATGCATTCTACAATGCACCTTTCTTCTTTTGATATACATTGTAAATGCATATTAGTTTCACCTTTCTTCTTTTGATATGCATTGTAAATGCATATTAGTTCTCCCACAATGCAATTACTTAACCCACACTCAAGCACATCTCACTATGATTTGTGGCATTTAATGGTCTAAGGCACACAAAGATCAACCATGTTTTAGGAAGATTCGTTATGTGCATGTATATAAAATAACATATAAATTGATCTATATGATGATGAAAAATCAATTGATGAATTTTTATGAATAGGTTTGCAACAAATAAGGAGTTCAAGCACAAGTCTAAACCCTCTAGATGCAAGACAACTATCTACAACTAAGGTTGGGGCCCCAAAATCTCAAATCAAGGGTGCAATCCCAACCTACACATGCTTAGAAGAAGAGGATGGACAACTCCAAACATATGCGCTCTTAAGGGAATAACGCGAAAGCATAACATCACCTTTTGATTCACTGTCATCTCACCAATGAGATATGGGCTATCACTCATAAGCTATGTAAATGCAACAATGGATTGGAGATAACATAGAGGCATTAAATGAATGGACTACAACTAGAACATAAGACAAAATTTTGGTTGTAGAGGTGATCTGCTCCATTTGGCTAGCTCAAAACAACGGTGTATTCCAAAATAAACCTCCAAACGTCTACAAGATTTTCTACATGTTGAAGGAAAGCATTACCTTATCATGCACCTCACTAAAGACAAGGCTTCCTTGCACTCTCATACCTTTGAAATACAGTTCTAAAATTTCAGATTACCAAGGATTAAGATAATAATAAAAACAATTTTCAGATTACCAAACATTAGGCACTAGTCTTCTCCCATCTAGTCAATGTAAAACTCAAAATTCTACCTTTCATTTCTTGTTTTAGGGTAAAATCTAGGTTTTTATAACAACCTACATTAACTTCCAGCCATAGAAAACCTTAAACATCTTGGTAATTGTGCATATATTTGACCAAAAAAACATCTTAATAATAATTTAACTTGTTGATTTTTATCATGGTCATTTTAAGGCTGGACGTCTTGATATCTTTGGCTGTTATATGCTATTTAATTTTTAGAATTTGCTAGTTAGACAAACCTTAGTTTTATCTAATATTTTAGCACTAATTTCTAATTGTTTATAACTTGTTTCAAGGGGTAGTATATTGTTGTTGTAGCTTGTGTTGTTGCTGTAATTTCATACCTTTTATTCAAGATTTCACCTAAACACGAGAACAAGAAGAAACAACTAGAAAAGCATAATATAACCATACAACAAAGTATATTAGTACCTCAATGCTTCATTAGTCTTCAAATTGATACATGAGAAGCTGAACATCACCTCTAAACTACTACAATTTCCTCTATTTCTTTACAAATTTCCATATGCCATTTCCTACATGAAATGGAAAGAAACTCTTTTTTATATGGAGAGGGAAATTCATTTATGTTTACAACCAACATAGATTCATTTTAACTCACATTGATTCATCTTAACTCTAGATCTACCAAGTCCAGAGAGAGATCAAATTTCTCAAGATGCAAACTTTTTTATGAGTGCAAAACTTTAGAAAAAATTGACACCTTGAGAAATTTCATATTTCTTGACACATGATAGATTTGGAGTTGAGATTGATTTATGTTGATTCTTTATAATTTCATTTATATTTATATTAATTTTACATTTCCTTATATAAAAATATTTTTATTTTTAATTTTAATAAAACCCTCATAATACATATATCAACATGCATATATTCATGATCAATTATTTTGACATGTTTGCTATTGTTTATTAGTCATTGCCTCTACCAAGGACTATAGCAAGTGCCTCGCGATCAATGTTCTTTGACCCCTCTATTAATTTCGGTCATTTTTAGGTGTATAACCAAAGTTTTGAGATTTATTTTTATTTATGATTTTTCTTCAATTATTAAAACAATTTTATATTTTGTTGAAAAATGTATTTCTCAATTTCTAATCAACTTAGATCACTTCGATGGGACATAATATCCCTGGTGGAGTGCATTTTTTCCCTATTTGTCAGTGCTTGACAAATCATTTTAAAATGGAAAAAAGGTTAATTTAGTGAGTGGTCATTTTGTCGGTGAGTGCTTTGACACTGACATTGTTATGTTTGACATTGTTACTACTCTGCCTAATGATGCCAAAATTGATGGGGTGCTAAGTCCATTAGGTAAGCGAGGGGGGAGGAAGGGCAAGGGGGCTCAACAAATATCATGCCGTGAACACAATGCATGATAGGTAAAACAATATCCAATTGTGGAAATAGTTGTGTGGAACAATAGGTGCATGAAAGCGGGGTTGTGTGAAGAGTAAAGGTTCTCTTGCACATACCCCTCTTCCGCACTAAGGTATTTCCTCCGTCATCTTTGTTAACTCCATTGCAGGGGCTTTGTAATTGCACTACATAGTTCATCGGTTGGTCGTAGGCGCACCAACCACAGTTATGAGTGGTCATATAATACATATCGCCACCATAATACAACTTAACGTCATATTAGGCGGGAGACTGTACTTTAATGAGTTCATTAGACTCAACAAACATAACATACGTTGCTAGTAGGCGAGATTTATTGACATTCATAAACATGAAGTGGAGCTTTTCTACACTCTTGTAACATGTAGCATTGTAATAATGCATTCCATTAATGTGGTCAAATACATAGAGATTTCATTAAAACCTTGCATAAATCTAATATTAAAATCCAAATTGAACCTCGTTGTGTTGCTACGGAACAAATACCTAAAGATGGAGCCAGAGTTCAATTATGCTTCCAACATTGTATTTCCTCCCCTAAGTTGCCTCATCATGTTAGGGGAAGTGGCAACTCCCCTGACATGAGCAACCATTGCTCCAACACCCACTAGTGGATTATTTTTGGTGCTTAGGTAATGGACAAATATAATTTATTTGTCTTTTCGGTCTTCTTGCTGGAGGGACTGATGATGTCTTAAAGAAGACCGAATGAACAAGTGAAGAGGAAAAGCAGAGGGTATTTGTAAACCTGTGCTTAGGGGAATAACTTCTAGAGGAAGTATCATGGTTGAGAGGAGCCAAATATTCCAATAATAATTTTCCAAACAACCAAATTCAAGTTGATATTTCTTGCCTACTGTGTTTTTAGAAAATAAAATCAAATAGTTAATTTTTTATTCATGATTCTCTAAAGTATACATTGCAGAAAATTAGAATATTAAATAAATATTTTTATGAAGCATATGAGATTATTCTATGAATGTAATGTTTTACTTTAGAAAGAGTAAATTGTATTGGCGTGGCTGTGTGTGTGTGTGTGTGTGTGTATATATATATATTTCAAATTTTCTAAACATACTTCATATACCCCACAATACATAACAATTGCATTGGTGCGAAAAGGAAAAACTACTTCATGTAGGTATAATTTTATATGAAACATGGTAAAAAGGATGGAAACTCGGTTCTTAAAATATATATTACGACTTCCTAAGATTTCAATTAAATATTCGTACCAGAGATATTTAATAAAGAAAAATAAAATCTATATACTATTATAGTTAGAAAATTTTGAAATTATTTCTGAATATTGGGTGTTAGGGATAGTCTTAATTAAAGTAATAAGAAGCATACAAAAATTATCAAGTGAAAGCTCAAATAAGTATACACTAGAGAGTAAAAGAGAAAAAATACTCTCTTTCATTCAAATAGAGCATGGATAAAGTTATGTAAAGGAAAAGCTATTAAACAATAGTCAAGGTCAGAGATATTGAACTTAATATAGTTTAGATTCATAGAATATGTTAAATATTAAACACAACTACAAGCAAGAGAGCCTTGGGCTAATATTTTTCAAAGAATTGGCAGTGCATGACCATAGATACACTCATAAGAATTACAAAAACAAATGAGACAAAACTTTGGTAGTGAAGTCGTGGACATAGTAACTAGGTACAATAACATTCGACTTGGTAAGAGATTCAAGAGTCCTATGAGCTGGAGAAGTAAACGCCAATTGGAAACATCAAAGGAAAAGAAAAAAATCCATATTGTACAAATAGGAAATACCTCCAATGACAAATCAATATGCATGTATCAATTTCATAGTCTAGTTATAAGGATGCAAAACCATGAGACTTTGAAAATCGTTCCAATGAGAATGCACATTTGAAAGGGTTGCAAACGAATTCAAACCATAAATATAAAAAGAAAAATAAATTATATACATAAAGAATCCAGAAGGAAGTAGGAAATAGTTTAAATTTTATTACAAAAGATTACTTGAGAAACATTGTTTAGTTGAAGGTGAAAGAAAAAGTTTATTATCACAAAAATAAACCCTATAAAAACTTTCAAGGTTGTTACTTGAATCTCTATAACAAACTCTCGACTAATAAACATTGTAAAGGAAACAAAAAATCCTAATAAGAACAATCAACAAAAATATATGTTTACCAAAAGTTAAAACCCTAACAAATTTAAGCACATAATAATCTTGAATGTAATTTAAATGGTGTCACAGTGTAAAAGCTACCTCTGACCTTAAATTCTTAAGTGAACTCAATACACAAATTGCATGATTGAAGGAAATAGTAAAACGAGGAATGGAAAAGATCTAACATTGGTTCATTGTTGTTATTATTTAAGAAATTGACCTCAAGAAACTTAGTTACAGAGAAGTAGGCTACAAAACTCATTGAGGAAATGAAAACACTGACGAGAACCAACGAGTAGTCATTACACACAAGTAAAACCCTAAAATTCTCATCATCGTTGATTATGTTGGGTAATTCGCCACTATTGGTTTGGCAAGTCAAAAGGACCATGCGTGGAATCACCATAGAATTCCACATACGCGGGTATAAAAGTATAGAGAAGACTCATAAAGATTTTATAAATTATATTGAAACTATCATATAAAGTTTGTATTAAATACCACATTGGAAATGTAGTTAAGATATGACTCTTAGTATAAGTGGATGCAACTTGCTATAATCAAATCAATATTTTGCATGCTCAATGTGATCCATCTATGATATACATATGTGAGTTTATAATATGAAAAACTTGGATAATTATTAAAAATGATGCCTATGATAATTTTAATATAAAGTTAGTCTATGCATTGAAATATAGGAATGCGTATAAGTTCGATGCGCTAGGAATTAACAAAATACATTTTTTTGTTAGATAGGTTCCTTGGATTATAAATACATTATGGAAAGGAAAATGTTGAATAAGGGGTAAATATGATTAAACTCAATAGATCAAACTCAATGTGAGCAATAAAATAACTATATTGATAATATAGGAATTTAAACCTTGATTCCATGAAGTGATAGTTTCATACGACACTTATGAATAGAGAAATGTTTTGGCATAGTTTCCCGAAGTCTAAAAACTAAGTATATTAATGCGTAAAGAATTAGGAGATTTAAATAAAGATGTGTTGACGATGTTGGATGCCTCCAACAATGACAAGGTCTCCCTAATATGAAGTCCCAATTAGACCTCACACAATTTGGAGTAGGAACCCCAACCGAAAAATAAGTTTGGTTGTCATTATCTTAAAGATTTTCCTTGGTTGCAATAAATGACACGAGAGAAACACATATACTTTCGAGATAAACAAGTAAGTTATCCTTGTGATGTATTCAATTGCAAAGTGTATAACGGTTCTTTCACGAAAAATAAGAGAAAGTGAGTCTTTAAGCGAAAAGTAATAGTACTATCCTAATAAAGATGCACACATATATATGAAAGAATCGTTAGTAATCTTGCGAAATAGTTCTCAAATAAATAACGGTCATGAAAGCAAAAGCCCTAATTCAAAGATGCATACTGAAGCCAACGAAATAGTTCATTTTCATTAGTATGTGTTAACATAAACATACATCACAAACAATGAAATTATAACTTTACAATCATTCACGATATATGCATGAAAATTGTGTCAACTCCAAGATATTCAAATTATAAAGTGAAAGTCCCAAGATACACTATCACAATGATACAACACTAGTTCCAATAGTGGAACATTAATTGACTACCTTCTTCTCAAAAGACTAATATTCTCTCATATGCCTAACTTGAGAAGCCAAGGTGAAAATTCCTTTACTTGAGTTATGAGGGTGTATATATGACAAATGAGATGACTCTCCACCTCCCTTGTGACTCTTGAGCTCCCCTCATGACTTTTGAGCTTCTATGTGACTTTTTGAATTCCTATGAGACCCTTGAGCTTTTATAAGACTCCTCAAATTTTATGTGTTAATGTTAGGCTTCCACACATCTTACATTTGTAGATTTTCATGTAGATTCACAAGCTCATGTAATCTACCAAAACAAGAGACAAGAATCTGCTTCTACTCTTTACATCGGAAGCACATAAATATCGAGAAAAACAATAATCGACAAGAGGAAGAACATCAAAGGCACATAACACAATAAATATCTGAGGAAATCCACAGCTCAAAACCCCACTATTTGTATTGCATTAATCATAAATCCAATATGAGATTACAATGCTTGTTCTCACAACATTCCCAGCACTCAGTAAAATCAATCTGTAGCTCACAAGCAAACTCTTGGCCAGCACTTAGCCAATTCTCTAGCTCTCCAAGCCCCTATTTCCTTGTGCAATTCCTATGGCTGATTATCCCATCTTAAAGGGAAATCAGTGCATCCAAACTGTGCAATCCCTTCAAGGTTTAGTTCATGAATGCATGCGTTATCTATACAACTTAGAAAATGTTAGGTCCCTATAATATTAGTGATTCCCCCATTACTATTGTCATTGTAGCCCTTATTATTATTGTTGGGCCCCTATTGTCCCCATATTGTTATTATTGTGCCCCATATAAGCCCACTATTGTTATTGTTGTGCCCTTAAATTATTACTGTTATGTTGGCTTTGATTATATTGTGACCCCTTAGACTCTTATATATAGAAAGGAGGTTTTGTCATTTGTATCGTCCAATAATTGTTCATTTGTGTAATATAAAGGAGGTTTCCCCCTCGAAGAGGTTGATTTCTAAGGCGCTGATCTTTCTTTTCTATCTTTTGTGAGCGA
The DNA here is from genome assembly GCA_000404065.3 of Pinus taeda. Lineage (NCBI taxonomy): Eukaryota > Viridiplantae > Streptophyta > Pinopsida > Pinales > Pinaceae > Pinus > Pinus taeda. The sequence goes on from APFE031037946.1 coordinate 11,867, forward strand.
ATTTCATGACATTTGGTATTAGAAATTTGGATTCTAGGGTTTCGCTGCTCCAAACAGATCATCGTGGAATTTTTTCTATAATTTTTTTTTGCAATGTTTCAGAAGCCAAACAAAACCCATTTGAGCTGAAATCATTCTGAATCTTGGATCCGAATTTCAGATTTTATCTCACTATATTTTTAGAGATATGACCTAAGGAAGTTAAGGTTTTTGCAGACTCTCGAATTACATTCCAAACAGGGGACCTTGGGAAAAATGTCATAAATTTCTCTCTGAGCATCAGATTGAAATTTCGTAAGAAGTTACAGAAAGAGAAAGGACTTTAGTTTCCTCTATATATTTTTCAGATTCGAAGGTAAAAAAAGTGACATGTGGCATGTCGTACAAGTTTGCTCTATTGAAAAATTATATAATCAGGTCATTTTGGGAGATTGGTTATAACTCTTTCTTGGAGAATCCAATTTTGATTGAACTAGTGGCATTGGAAAGAGGACTCAGAGGGCTACCGCCAGAAGAAATCTCAGACCTTGGAGATCTGCAATTATAGAGATACAACAAATTCAATATTAGGCTTCTACAAATCGAAAAAAGGTGTGTAGTCTTTTTAAAATTTTGCATAAGTTTGGGTTGAAAAATTAGTTTTAAGTTCAAAGGGCATAGTGAAGCATAATTATCATTAATTGACGCCCCGAAGAAAGAAAATGGAAACACCTAGTAAGCAACCTAAAATCTCTATCATGACTCATGAAGAAGAGGAAGAAATGCAACATGATATATCAAAATTACGAGACCAAGTGCAACAAATTTCAATCTCACAAAAGGTAATAGAAGCTAATATTAACGGTTTAAAGAAAGGTATGGAAGCTAAGATGAATGGCACGGAAGCTAATATGATTGGTGTGCAAGTTAAGATGGATGGCGTGGAAGCTAATATGGATGGCATGGAAGCTAAGATGAATGGCATGGACGCTAAGATGGATGGTATAGAAGAAAAACTGAAAGGCAACATGGAAGATTTGAAGATAGATTTGACTAAGTTGCTACAAGAAATGCTTACTTATGGTGAAAGGGTAGTAAAGTAAACTCATGATGAGAATAAAAGAAATGTTAATCATGATTTCATAGACTCTAACTTTGGATTGAATACCCACCATGTTCCAAAGATCGATATGAGGAAGTTTGATGGCAAGGATCCCATATCATGGATACTAAATATGGAGCAATATTTTGATCTCCATAATGTGAAAAACATACAAAAGGTACACATTGCAACTTTCTATTTGTAACCAAATCAGTTTGTATGGTGTCGATGGCTTTGCTCTCATAAACAAATTGTCACTTGGGCAATTTTTAAAGAATAAATGATAGCACATAATGAGAATACAAAAAGAAACACTTTTTTTAGCCATTTGATAAACCTCAAACAAAAGGGTTCAATGAGGGAGAACATTGAGGACTTCCAAAAATTGAATATAAGGGTAAAGGATATTCCAGAGGAACATAGGATTGATGTGTTCATAGGGACTTTAAAGGATAATATCCAACATGAGGTTCACCTTCGGGAACCTGACTCATTGGAGAAGGCATTCAGGTTGGCAAGAAAAATAGAAAGAAAAAATATGGCAACAAGGAAGCCTACCACTCACAACTATAAGGATGGAAGTGTTGTTTCCCCTAGCCTTCCACAACCTACAAGGTTAATTCCCCAAAAATTGGAAGAAAAAAGAGCAAAAGGGATTTGTTATAGTTGTGATAGCAAATAGACTAAAGGTCATAAGTGTTCCGAGAAGAAATTATTTCACATAGATTGTGAAGAGGAGGAAGAAAAGGAACAAGAAACGTCAAAAGAAGAGGATATACACCAGGAACAAACCCTAAAGGAAGAAGAAATGAATCTGACCATATCTTGTAATGCATTGGCTAGAATTGCCACTCCTCAAACTGTCAATGTAGAAGGACATATCAAGAAGAAAAAGGTAATAGTGTTGATTGATTTGGGAAGTAAAAATAATTTTATTCATTGTAAGATAGCCAAGGAATTGAATTGCTTCCTATAACCAGCACCAGAGTGTCAAGTGATGGTTGCAAGTGTAGGAACCATAAATTTCTCTAGAAAGTGCCATAATATCAAGCTATCCATGGAGAATATGTATTGAATAGCCCAATTCTTTCCATTCCAATGGGTGGTGTTGATATTGTACTAGGAGTCCAATGGCTACAATCCTTGGGTACAATAGCTTTTAATTTTCAAGAACTTTTCATGAAATTTTCTTCAGAAGGAAAGGAAGTTGAATTAAGAGGTATCACAAGGAAACTGAGAAAGATAATCAGCTCTAATCGAATGAAAAAGCTTCTAAATAAATAACAACAAGGTGTAATTGCACAATTATGTTCACTGTGTAGGTTTTAATCCCCAATAGAAATTACCTACACACGAATTCTAAAACACAGAAAATAAACAATGCAAGAGCATAACACATAAAACACATATACACATAGATTTTCCCCAAGATCCCAAAACCGGGACTACCAGCTTGATTTTTCATTATGTTCCTTTCAATGTTACAATACATATATATACATGTCAAAACATCCAATACCATGGACCAAAAACCATCGCACCCAAAATCATGTGCGAAAACCATGCACAAAACCATAGGTAGGTTTTCCCCAACTAATATAGGGTCCAATTTTTTTTTTCCCAACATTCTCCCACTTGTTATTTTCTTTTCACAGGGGGCCACAGGAGAGCTTAGTCATTTATCCAACCCTGCAATGCCCATCGTTTCTCTACACCAAAAGAACTTCTCAGAGCTCACAAATTTTGTCAATATATCTACAGTATTCTTCAAAGTGTCCACCATTTTGTCAATGCATCTGCAGTATTCTTACTAGTTGTGGAAAGAATATAATACAACCCAACATGCTAGAGGTTCCCACATAGAAATCATCTATTTCTTGAGATCTCCAAAAAGTCTTGGACAATCATTCCAAGGTATTTGAGACTCCCAAAGGTCTCCCACCTAATCATGATCATGATCACGCTATTTATTTGATTCCAGGAAGTGTTCCTCCAAACATCAGGCCTTACAGATATCCCTATGCCGAAAAGAGTGAAATTGAACAAATGGTTGCAGAAATCCTAGAGGCTGGTATAATTCAACCTAGTCAAAGTTATTTCTCTGCTCCAGTAGTATTGGTGCACAAGAAGGATATGGATCATGGCGTATGTGTCTAGATTATAGGGAGCTAAACAAGCTTATTAAAGATAAATTTCCTGTTCCTATCATTGATGAATTATTGGATTATTTACATGGAGAAATTTACTTCACCAAGTTGGATCTTCATTCAGGATATCATCAAATCAGAATGAAGACTGAAGATATTCCGAAAACAACATTTAGAACTCATGAGGGTCATTATAAATTTTTTGTCATGCCTTTTGGCCTTACCAATGCACCTTCTACATTTCAAGGTTTGATGAATTCCATTTTCAAACCCTTCCTTAGAAAATTTGTGTTAGTATTTTTTGATGATATACTAATCTATAGCATGTCTTGGAAAGATCATGTTCAACATGTTGACAGGGTGCTCAAACTATTTGAGGAGAAACAATTATACGCTAAAAGCTCCAAATGTTTCTTTGGAGTGCAAGAGGAGGAATATCTGGGTCATATTGTATCTCATGAAGGTGTTAAGGTAGACCCTAGAAAAATTAAAGCCATTAAGTAATGGAAAATCCCCACATCCATAAACAATCTGCGAGGATTTCTCAGGTTGACAGGGTATTATCACAAGTTTGTTAAGAATTATGGGAGAATAATAGCACCTTTAACAACATTATTGAAGAAAGATGCATTTTTATGGACTCCAGAAGCAACGAAGGCCTTTGAAGATCTTAAAGAAGCAATGTGCCAAGCACCAGTCTTAGCTATGCCGAATTTCACAAAAACCTTTCTTGTGGAATGTGATGCCTCAGGAAATGGAATTGGTGTTGTTTTAATGCAAGAAGAAAGACCCATTACTTTCGAAAGTCGTCCAATCAAAGGAAAGTATTTACACAAAGCTATTAATGAGATGGAAATGTTGGCAATAGTACATGCACTTAAGAAATGGCAACCCTACCTAATGGGAAGACACTTCAAGATAATAACGGATCATGATAGTCTTAAATAATATTTAGAACAAATAGTATATTCTGAAGAGCAGCAAAAATGGGTCACAAAGATGTTGGGTTATGACTTTGAAATCATATACAAAAAAGGGAAGAAAAACGTTGTGGCAGATGCACTCTCAAGAAAGGATGAAGATGTGGAAGCATTGCTTTATGTCATTTCTATTATCCAACTAGAATGGATAAATGAAGAAAGGGATGAATTGAAGAATGACAAAGAAGTGTGGGAACTCATTCAAAAGTTACAACAAGATCCCAGTACATCTAATACATTTACCTAGAAAAATGATTCGTTATTTTACAAAGATTGCTTATACCTATGTAAGAATTGCCGACTCAAACAAAAGATTCTTATGGAATTGCATGCCTCTCCCTTAGGAGGGCACTCGAGATTTTTAAAAACTTACCATAGGGTTAAGAAGGAATTTTTTTGGGATGGCCTTAAATTTGATATTCAAAAGTTTGTGGCGGAATGTTTGGTTTGCCAACAAAATAAAGTTGAAAGAATTAAGACCCCAAGTATATTACAACCTATATCCATTCCAATTCAACGTTGGGAGGACGTTTCAATGGATTTTATCATAGGATTACCCAAGTCCAAAGGAAAGAGTATCATCATAGTGGTAGTTGACAGACTTACCAAGTATGCATACTTTTGTGCATTATCTCATCCATTTAAAGTCAATATAGTTTCTATTGTATTTATGGAAACAATTCAAAAGCTACATGGAAACCCAAATTATTGTAAACAACAGAGATCCCATTTTCACTGGAAATTTTGGACAGAATTATTTTCTTGTCTTGATACTTAGTTAGCTCATAGATCATCTTATCATCCTCAATCTAATGGGAAAACAGAGATAGTAAAAAAATGTTTGGAAGGATATCATCATTGTTTTGTATCTAATAAACAAACATAATGGGTCGAATGGTTGCCTTTGGCTGAATGGTGGTATAACACGTCCTTCCATACTACAACAAAAATGAACCCATTTATGGCACTTTATGGATATCATCCACCGTCCATCACATCATATTTAAGAGAAAATTCTAAGGTTCAAGCAGTGGAAGATCACATCGAGCATCAACAAAAAGTTCTCCAACTCTTAAAGGATAACCTAACTTTGGCACAGAATAGAATGAAACAACAGGCAGATCAACATCGCAGCGAAAGAAGTTTTGATATAGGTGACTACGTATTTCTACAGCTACAACCATATAAACAATTGTCCCTCAAGCAAGCTAAGAAGGATAATAAATTATCACCAAAGTATTATGGTCCATACAAGGTGTTGCAAAAGAATTGTACTATGGCATACAAATTGGAGCTTCCTACAGCTTCTTGAGCGCACCTAGTTTTCCATGTTTCATGCTTAAAGAAGGTTATTTGTGACAAGCTCCCAGTTCAAATAATATTTCCAGAACTTGATGAGGAAGGAAAAATCATATTGGAACCTGAAGCAGTCACAGAAGCAAGAACTCAACAGCTACAAAATCGATCAATTTCAGAGCATATTGTCAAATGAAATAACTTACTCGCTGAAGATTCCACATGGGAGGATGAGAATTTTATATAGAAGCATCCATAACTACTCAAGTGTTGAGGACAACACTTTTTTGAAGGAGAGGGGCATGTTAGGTCCCTATAATACTAGTGATTCCGCCATTACTATTTTCGTTGTAGCCCTTATTGTTATTTTTGTGCCCTTATATTATTATTGTTATGTCAGCTTTGATTATATTGTGACCCCTTAGACTCCTATTTATAGAAAGGAAGTTTTGTCATTTGTATCATCCAAGAATTGTTCATTTATGTAATGTAAAGGAGGATGCCCCCTTGAAGAGGCTGATTTCTAAGGCATTTATCTTCCTTTTCTATCTTTTTGTGTGCTGGTTTCATAACAGAAAATTCTACAACAAATAGAACATTGTCCCTGCACTATAGTCTCAACTAGGTCTTTCTCTGATTCGACATGCATGATTTTATGATGAGTGAATCTTCAGTTAACTAGAGTAGCACCAGTTGAGTTCATTAATGACCCAACTGACTGTTAACTCACTATTAGTTCCTCAAATAGTTTGGAACTAATTTTAACTGAACTTAATTCAATAAACTGAGTTTTCTAATTACAAATCACAGTTAACTCATACTATACTCCTATAAAATAGGGAGAACATACACATGACGATGAAAAGACTTTCAAATCGAAATTCCTAATTTAACTAATTCAACTTAACTTAGTTAACTATTACAAGTTTCTATGAGAAAAGTATTCGATTTTAATTCACAGTTTAATTCAAGGACAAATTAAACTGGAATTTCTGGATTCTATTTTTATCATTTCTTGTTGCTATTTTCAACAACATTTTCTCATTTTTGAAATTACATAATTACATCCACAAATGATGTGGAAAAATACACTGACACATAAGACTCTTACGGTGACACTTGGACAAGCCATGACTTGGAAATGATGACATGGAACTTTGTTGTAAAGTGCTTATGCCAAGATTCTCTCCTTTTTGGCATGTTTGTATCTTCATAATAGATCTTGCGTGTACATTTTCATCGTCCAAAAGGTGGGAAAGATATGGGGTCTTCCATGTGATATTGATCTTCCTTCATCTGTCGTGATCCAATGTCAAATCATTTGCTTTGTTGATGATCTCCTCGTGGTTCCAAGTTCACAAATGTCTTCTTATGTCATCTCTTTTACATCCTCCTTGAGCATCATCCTATCATGTCAATATAACAATACCTACAAATGGAATCCACTCATGAAAAGATGACATTAGTCTCAAAATATCCTAACCTATCTTATTCCTCGTGCAACATGTTGATTGAGCTGGGAAAAAGTGGGATTGAGGAAGAGGCTCAGGGATTGTGTTGTCACCCTCTGCAAAATGTGTTTTCAGCCACTAAAAGATGACAAAGTAGCAAAGATATTGCAGCCTACTTCCTAGCCACAGAAGTTCGCAAGGCTAAATAAGACCCCCTCCAGTGGATAGTGCTCTAAATTATATTTCCAACCATATATGGAACTCCTAAAATGGACCCTAACGTCAAAAGTTACGGTAAACCGAAGTTACACTTAACAACTAGGAGCCAAGGAGAAAATTACATAAGGTAAAATGGCATACTAGGGATCACAAATGTTAGAGGGCCAGCAACGGAGCAAGGATTATCAGAAATCAATGATCACCGATATCGAAAATTGGAGATCGGAGGTCTCGGTGGTCTAAGAATGACCACCATAAAGAAATCACTGGGAAAAACAACCCATAATGTAAAACGTCGGGAAGCACCTCAGAAAGCGTGACAAAGGAAATCGATGCAAAACCAAGGGCAAGCGAGCCATTTCTCTCTCCTCCAAGGGGGCACGTGGCAAAATATTATTGCCTCCGATAAAGACACGGTGGTGCTGAAGTCAACATGATGTGGTAGTATGGAAGACACGTGGCATGCTGATTTGGCACTTTTAGGGTTCCTATGGGGGCATATCCAAGTGGCATGTGTCACCCCTCAGGAAATGACATGTGGCACTGATGATGTCACCAATAGAAAATTAGCGATTGGGGGTAACAACTCACTGTGCATTAAAATGGAATTCGTTGATAGCGAACCTCTGACTTGAGGGCTTCGATACAAGGGTTATCCCATAGTCATGGGAGGAGAAAGGAATTGAGGGCCAAGTGTTAAGGACAGATTCTGCAATTAGTGATCGCAAGTTATGGAGGTCACACTAGTGGCATGACTTGAAAATCGTTGATGTGCTGATTGCGATATCCTGGGTGGGCCCAAATAGTGATCGACATTTGCAATGATATGAAGGTTGTTCAGTGTAAAGGTTGAGGATTCCGCCGATATGTGGGGTTTTACTTAACAAAGGAATGAGCATCCCAGATACACGTCTAAAAGCCCTAGCGCTTGAGGAATATGTGCCTAATCATATCCCCCGGTAATGTGAAGGAAAAGGGGAAAGGGGTTGAAAACAAAAGGGGCTAAAGCGAATCAGAATGTGTTGTTCTGTAATAAGTTTTAATATAAAATTTCGATGTAATAACTGCCCGATAATGGAATACAAAGCTTTAAGGACGTGGTGGGTCAGTAGATGAGACATTTAGGAAGGATATGGGGCATTTATAAAGAGGCATGGGCTGACCCTGTAAAACCGCTTGTAACAAGAAACCAGGGTCAACATAGATATGGGAAATGAATTTGACTGCACTATGCCCAGGCCTCCGATGAGTAAATGAATGTATGGGAGCTTAGGAGAAATTAATGGTTCAGCATGGAGCTCCACCTAGTGATGCAATGAAGGACTTCTAGGATGAGTTTGACTTCTACTCTATGACAGGCCAACATAGATGATCACTACCAAATCCATATATTGGTGAAGCCAGATAGTTAAGGTGAAAGTGACATGAACCAACCAAGCAACAAGAGAGGCACATCATGACAAAGATGTGTCCTGATCAGGGGAAAATCTCAGGAATGGCACATGGATACTTCCTCCCATCATCATTCAGTCTTTCATTTTTCTTTTATTTCTGTAATTGCTATGTATTTTCAAGAAATGAATCAAATCATGTAGAATCATTTTGGGTAGTAGAGCTATCACAGATTGAGACAACTGGTCAATTGGACAACTAGCCCTTGGATGTGATATTTTGTAATTATTTTCCAAAGCCCCCCTTCTCTATATAAATAGGGGGAAGAAGCACTTTAAAGAGGTTCCAGAATTCTTCAACCAAGGGGTCCAAATTCCGTGATTCCACTTTTGGTTCTATTTTCCTGTTAATGAGGCACTTGAGCAATACATTGCTTAATGTAAATGGATTGGTACATTGGAATCATTTTAACGATTAATGAAAATATTTAGTTATTCCAATCATGGTTGTAAGCAGTATGTTTCCCCCCTATGTAACTCTCATTTCATATATCTTCCTCTTCCTCTGAAATAGTGTAACGAAGTTGTCAGTTTCATTTTTATTCATGGTTGTATATTTTGCTGCTAAGTAGTAACAGTACCTGTGGTAATTACAGATTTTCTTATGTTATTCAATAGCCTACAATACCTAATTGAGCACAAATTTACATATGCTATTTAGTAACAAATGTATTCATGATGTATAGGTCTTAGGACCTTAATTAGCGCTCCACTATTCCTGCCATTTCACCTCTTCAGTCTTCCATATTTCTGTCTGAACATTGTTGCTTAGGATTCTGTATTGTTCACAACCCTATGCATAGAATTCCCTCCTTTCTCTCATCCTCTTTGCTTTAATACAACTTCAATATTAAGTTGCTTATGGTTGTGTGTCAGCCACCATAACAAGAAATTCCTCTTTGAGATTAACCTGACATACCCCCTGATCTACTTGAGTTTACCTAGATGAAAGACTATTGAACCAAGCCCCCTTTATTCTCTTTTTCCAACTACGTGACAATTGGAGTGCAGCAAAAATCCCCACTGATAAAATTCTAAAGCACTCCTCTATTTAAGATGTCCTAGGCACTGGTCAACAATAAACCAAGAGGTTGTCTCTAGGAGGCTTTTCTTATCCCATGACGCATTGCTTCTATAGGTGCTAGAATTAGCCACAACATATTTTTAGCATCATTGCCAGGGAACAGATTAGACTATTTTTCCCTAGGTATGAAAAATCTTTACATTCCCTCTGTTAGGTTAGCAAGGGAAGTATGGGTTGATGATCTCTCACCTTGGCAGGTCTACTGTTTCAATTTTATGGTAAACATCCTGGCAACTCCATTGTCTATTTCATTGTTTAATCATTGTGTCTTTCAAGCAGCCTCATATTCGCTTTGATGCTAAACAATAGAAAACTTTCACTACATTTTAACTTAAGATCACTCACTTAGAGGGGTTTTCAAAATGGGCTCCTAGATCGAATTCTTGGCCAACAAATTTTCTCGACTAGATTTTTCTTCTATTGTTGGTTACCCCAGTCAAGTCCCTTCATATCTAGAATAGGAGACCTATTTGCCTAGATTTAGTGGAAGCATAGATAGAAGACCACACCAACACCTCAGATATTTTCATGAAGGCATGGAACAATAGGGTATTGTTTGTGAAGATGTGAAAATGAAGTTGTTCATGCATTCTTTAGAGGGATATGTTAGAGTTTGGTAGAAAACAATACCTCATGGCAACATATCTTCTTTAGAGAGCTTTCACTTAACATTCAATCATTATTGTAGAAAATATTGTCTACTGGATGCTCTGTTTGAAGATTGTTGTGCATATTACAATGATGAAAATATTCTTGAGGTTAATGGCCCTGATGAAGATGTTTGTGAGACTCCATTCCAAGAAGCTATCCATTCACATCAAGAAGCATCGACCAATAATTAAGAAAGTGAGGAAGGATACAATGTCGAGCTGCAAATAAACCCTCAGAGATCTTATTCAACAGAAGTTGATGGTTCCCCTTCTTATGATGCATATGACTCTGATAGAGAGTCAAGTGTTTCAGAACCACAACAATCTCAATTGTGGGAAGTTACACAAGAAGGGGAGGCCTACTAGGAGGTCAATAAAGAGGCTCCAGTTTACGATGCATATCCTTCATCTAGGAAACAAGTTCAAGAAACTCCTCTGATTTATGATTCACATTATTGAGAGGAAGATGAGGTTGTGACAGATTGTCAAAGGGAGTTGTTTACTAGCAAGTGGGAAGAAGGCTTCCAATAACAAATTTTTCAATAAGAGCCCAAAGTTGAAGGACCGAGTAATGTCTGTGACTGCCTATTGGAGAAAGGTTCCTGCTAGGAATTCCCAGTAGATTATCCAATCTATGATTCTTATAGTTCATAAATTGAATATTCTACTACAGATTTCCGAGAGGGTTGCCTTGTTGACAAATGGGTAGAAAACGATCAAGAACAAGATTTTCTTGAAAAATATAAGGCTGAGGAGCTGAACAATATTTGTGACTTCCCTGACCAAGAAGATATTCATTAGCAACAAAGGTTGTTTCTAGAGAATGTATCAGGTTTTTTGTTTAAAGACTTTTCATGGTGCATGCTTGTTTTGATTTTTAAATTTCAGCAGCATGGAGGCATAAGGTCCAATACTCTGATGCTAACTTGGTGTCATTGGAAGTTGGACCTAACTTGGGTGAATTGAGCCCAATGCATCAGTAGGAGTGTACATAAATAAGCTCACTAGTTGAGCATTTAATTCCCAATTTTAGAATTTATATTTCTACATTTCAGTTTGATGAGGAAGGGACTTCCTGCGAATAAAGTTCTATGGGGTTTTTCTGGTTGTATAAGTGCATTATAATTCTTGACTCCATGCCCAATGGATAAGGCTACTAGTTTGTAGGTTTTCAGCGCCTTTCCAACAACGCACTGTCCCCAGGTGGAGCCAATTTTGTCACCCTCTACAAAATATGTTTTTAGCCGCTAAAAGAGGACAAAAGAGTAGAGAGTTTGCAGCCATTTCCCCAGACATAGAAGCCTGCAAAGCCAAATCATACCCCCTCCAGTGGATAGTGCTCTAAATTATCTTTCCGATGATATATGGAACTCTTGAAATGCACCCCAGAGTAGGAAGTTACATATATTGAAGTTACCCTTAACAACCAGGAGGAAAGGAGAAAATGCCTTAAGGTAAAATCACATATTGACGATCGAAAATGTTAGAGGGCTAGCAACGGAGCAAGGAATATTGGCAATTAGCGATCATCGATATCAAAAATCAGAGATTGGAGGTCCTGGTGGTCTATGGATGACCACCATAAAGAAATCACTGGGAAAAGAGCCAATAGTGTAAAATGTTGGGAAGCACCTCATAAAGCGTGACAAAGAAAATCGATGCAAAACTAGCGGCAGGTGGGCCCTTTCTCTCTCATCCAAGGGGGGACGCATGGTGAAATATTATTGGATATGATAAAGACATGGTGGTGCTACCATCACCATGACGTGGTAGTACGGAAGACACGTGGCATATTGATTTGGAACTTTAAGGAGTCCTATGGGGGCATATCCAGGTGACATGTGTCACCCCTTAAGAAGCGACATGTGCCACTGATAATGTCACCAATCATTGATCGACGATCGGGTGTAGCAGTGCATTGTGCATCAAAATGGAATGTGTCGATAACAGACCTTTGACTAGGGGCTCCGATATAGGGCCTAGCCCGGAGTCACATGAGGAGAAAGAAATCGAGGGCTAAGTGTTAAGGAGGGATACCACAATCGACCATCACAAGTTATGAAGGTCACACCAGTGGAACAACTCAAAAATCGCTAATGTGTTGATTGTGATATCTTGGGTGGGCCCAATCGGCGATTGGTGTTTGTAATGTTGCGAAGGTTGTCCAATGTAAAGGGTAAGGATTTCACTGATATGCGGGATTTTACTTAACAAAGAAATGAGCCTCCCAGACACATGTCTAAAGGCCCTAGTGCTCAAGGACTAAGCGCCTAGTCATAGCCCTTGGTCATGTGAAGGAAAAGCGGAAGAGGTTCAAAACAAAAGGGGTTAAAGCGGATCAGAATGTGTCATTCTCTAAGAAATTTTAATATAAAATCTTGATGTTATAATTTCCCGATAATGGAATATAAGGCTTTAAAGATGTGGTGGGTCGACAATTGAGACATTTAAGAAGGACATGGGGCATTCAGAAAGCATCATGGGCTGACCTTGTAAAACCCCTTGTAACAAGAAACCAGGGTCAACACAAACAGGGGAAATGAATTCGACTACACTATGCCCAAGCTCACGATGAGTAAATGAAGGTATGGGAGGTCAGGAGGAATTAATGGTTCATCATGGAGCTCCACCCAGTGATGCAACGAAGGACTTCCACGACGAGTTCGACTTCTACTCTATGACAAGCCAACACAACTGATTGCTACCAACTCCAGGGAGTGGTGAAGCTAGACAGTTAAGGAAAAAGTGATAGGAACCAACCGAGCAACAAGAGAGGCACATTGTTAGGTCCCTATAATACAAGTGATTCCCCCATTACTATTGTCATTGTATCCTCTTATTGTTATTGTTGTGCTCTAGTTGTCTCCACATAGTTATTATTTTTCCCCATAGAAGCCCACTATTGTTATTGTTGTGCCGTTATATTATTATTATTATGTCGGCTTGATTACATTGTGACCCCATAAACTGCTATATATAGAAAGGAGGTTTTTTCATTTGAATCATTGAAGAATTGTTCACTTGTTTAATTGAAAGGAGGTTTCCCTCTCGGAGAGGTTGTTTTTGAAATCGTTTACCTATATTTTCTACTATTTTGTGAGCTGTTTGCATAACATTTGGTATCTGAGCTTTGGATTCTAGGGTTTCACTGCTCTAAACAGGTCATTGTGGAATTTTTGTTATAACCGTTTATAGACAACATTTCAGAATCTCAAAAACAAACCCATTTGATCCAAAATTGGGATGACCCTCGGTTCCAAATTTCAGAGCTTGTCTCGCTATATTTGTGGAGATATGATTCAAGGAAGTTAGGGTTTTTGTAGGATCCTGAATTACATCCCAAACAAGTCACCTTGGGGAAATTTTCATAACTTTCTCCCTGAGTATCAGATTGAAATTTCATAAGAATTTATAGAAATATGATGGACTGTAGTTTTATGTGCATTGTTTTCAGGTCTGAAGGTTGAAACAGTGGCACATGGCACTTCGTACAAGTTCACTCTACTAAAAAAGTGTATAATCAGGTCATCTTGGGAGATTGGGCATAGATATTTCTTGGAGAATCCAATTTTGATCACTAGTGGTGTTGGAAAGAGGATGCAGAGTGGTACCACATTTTTCAATTTCAGACCTTGGAGATGCGAAATTTCGGAGATACATCAGATTCAATATCAAGCTCCTACAAAACAAAAACAAGGTGTGTAGTCTTGTTTGAAAACTTAGTTTGAAGTGAATAAAAGGAAATAGTGAAGAAAATGATCATTAGTTGATGCCTCGAATAAAGAAAATGGCAACACCAAGTAAGAAACCCGAAATCTCTACTATGACACATGAAGAAGAGGAAGAAATGCAACATGATATATCAAAATTACGAGACCAAGTGCAACAAATTTCTCTCTCACAAAAAGTAACAGAAGCTAAGATGGATGGTTTGAAAGACAACATTGAAGATTGGAAGAAAGACATGGATGGTTGGAAGGAAGGTTTGAAAAAGTTTCTACAAGAAAGGCTTCCTAATGACGAAAATATAGTAGACAAAACTCATAATGAGAACAAATGAAATGTTAATCATGATTCAAAGAAGGACAACATTGAATATTTGAAGAAAGACGTGGAAGGTTTGAAGGAAGGTTTGACAAAGTTGCTACATGAAAGGCTTCCTAATGGAAAAAAGGTAGTAGAGGAAACTCACGATGAGAACAAAAGAAATGTTAATCATGATTTCATAGACTCTGACTTTGGAATAAAGACCCACCATGTTCTAAATATTGATATGAGGAAGTTTGATGACAAGGATCTTGTAACATGGATACTACAGATGGAACAACATTTTGATCTCCATAATGTGAAAAATGCACAAAAGGTACACATTGCAACTTTATATTTGGAACCCAATCAATTTGTATGGTATTGATGGCTTTGCTTTCATAGACAAATTGTCAATTTGTCAATTTTTACAGACGAAATGGTAGCACATTATGAGGATACAAAGAGAAACACCTTCTTTAGGCAATTAACAAATCTCAAACAAAAGGGTTCAATGGTAGAGCACATTGAGGACTTCCAAAAATTGAATATAAGGGTAAATGATATTTCAAAGGAGCATAGAATTGATGTGTTGATAGGGAATTTAAAGGATAACATCCAACATGAGGCTCGTCTTTGAGAACCTAATTCATTGGAGAAGGCATTCAGGTTGGGAAGAAAAACTGAAAGAAAAATTATGGCAAGAAGGAAGCCTACCACTCACAACTATAAATATGGAAGCGTTGCTACCCCTATCCTTCCACAACCTACAAGGTTGACATCACAACTATTGGAAGAAAAAAGAGAAAAGGGGCCTTGCTACAGTTGTGATAGAAAATACACTAAAGGTCATAAGTGTGTTGAGAAGAAATTATTTTACATAGATTGTGAAGAGGAGGAACAAAAGGAAAAAGAAATGTCAAAAGAAGAGGATATACATCAGGAATCAACCCTATAGAAAGAAGAAATGAATCCAACCATATCTTGTAATGCATTGGAAGGAATTACTACTCCTCAAACTCTCAAGATAGAAGGAAATATTAAGAAGAAAAATGCAATATTATTGATTGATTCGGGTAGTACCCATAATTTTATTCATTGTAAGATAGCCAAGGAATTGAATTGCTTCCTATATCTAGCGCCAGAGTGTCAAGTGATGGTTGAAAATGCAAGAACCACAAATTTATCTGGAAAGTGCCATAATATCAAGCTATCCATGGGAGAATATGTATTGGATAGTCCTATGCTTTCTATTCAATGGGTGGTGCTAATGTTGTACTAGGAGTCCAAATGCTACAATATTTGGGTACGATAGCTTTTAATTTTCATGAAATTTTGTTGGGAAGGAAAGGGAGTTGAATTAAGGGGTATCGCAGGGAAACCGGGAAAGATAATCAACTCTAACAACATGACAAAGCTTCCAAGAAAGAACAACGGGGTGTAACTGCACAATTATGTTCATTAGAAGTTCCCACATTGAAATCATATATTTATCGAGATCTCCAAAAAGTCTTGGATGATCATTTAAGGTGTTTGAGACTCCCAAAGCCCTCCCACCTATTTGTGATCATGATCATGCCATTCATTTGATTCCAAGAAGTGTTCGTCCAAACATCAGGCCTTATAGATATCCCCATTCCCAAAAGAGTGAAATTGAACGTATGGTTGCAGAAATGCTAGAGGCTGGTATAATTCAACCTAGTTAAAGTTCTTTCTCTTCTCTAGTAGTATTAGTGCACAAGAAGGATGGATCATGGCGTATGTGTCTAGATTATAGGGAGCTAAACAAGCTTATTAAAGATAAATTTCCTGTTCCTATCATTGATGAATTATTGGATTATTTACATGGAGAAATTTACTTCACCAAGTTGGATCTTCATTCAGGATATCATCAAATCAGAATGAAGACTGAAGATATTCCGAAA